>CALSBV010012174.1:10585836-10614977 GCA_943590825.1 Bovichtus diacanthus | reverse complement strand
CTATCTATCTATCTATCTATCTATCTATCTATCTATCTATCTATCTAACTATCTATCTATCTATCTATCTATCTATCTATCTATCTATCTATCTGTCATGGACATGCATACCTATCAGCCTTGAATCTTGTAAAACCTTCTTTCTTGTCGTGCCAATTCATTCCTCTTTGTCAGCTGAGCATCATCAGTGTCACTGCCACACCGCAGGCCATGGAGGGATTGTCATCTCCCTCAAAAGGTTGTTTCACTGCAAGGCAGTGTAGATCTGCAATAATAGACGAAGAGCTCTGCTTCGACTCAAACTGAATCTTTGCAAGATATGGCTTTTAATGTGGAGAGTTAAAAAAACGACAAAGATCAGAACCTGGCTTCCTACAGATATACATTATATTTCGGGTAGTTACTACCACGAGTGCTGTACATGGAGAGAACAACAGTACAGTCAGTGTACTCATTACTGAGTCTTGATTAGAGTAACAACTCCTGTTACCCACTGATCAACAGCTACTCTTCGCATTTACATTTCTGGTTTGTTTATTGTGAAATGTTAGTCACATACAGCACAGTGAAAAGCCCACTTATTCTGCACTATGACTGCACTCACAGAGCAGATATCCACCTTATCCACCACAGTATATATATATTGCAAAAATAAATAGGCTTCACTTCCTTTTGCTTATGTGAAAAAGAGATGCTGGTATCTCCAAAACTATGGAATACTGTGGATGGACAGTGCAATGACACCTTGTGAGATTACATACTGTATAGGTGTCATTTTTCTTCTCACTGTTATTTGTATGTGGACAATGTGGACACAAAGCATGCCCAGTGGGTAAACACTGCATGTGCTATGAAATAAAAATGTATGAATTACCAAGATGAGTGCACACTTCCAGAAGATTTAGAAAAATTCCACTCATCAATAGAGGTCTTGCATTGATTTTCTTTGTGTAAAGGCAATGCCTGACAAGACAATTTAGATATTAAAACCCCCGAATCAAAGATTCAGGGGTGACCTTCAACCAAATCTTTTTTGGAGCTGAGGACAAAGTAATTTCTTTTGCGGCGTAGAGGACAGCTCAGAGGATTTTTATGTTTCACTCATCAGTGGCTTTCATCTTAAGGGTCACTTTCTAAGTATCAATCATCGTTCCAGCCTCCAAAAAGTCTTGCTGATCATAAGATCTGGTGCAAACACATCAAAGAGATTTTTAGAAAAGCTGTCTTCAAGGCATGGCTTTTTCAAACTGTATTACCACTGGTGATACAAATGGATTTACATTGCACCTTAACATGACTTAACATCACTGAACACTTACCCAAGGTGCTCACAATCCGACGTAAAATTGAAACGGCTAATTAATGCGCCTCCAGGAGGTCTCGGCCTTTAATCATCTCAAGTATGCGCTCTCTTTTATCAAACCACAGAGGGAGTAAAATTGTGAGGCTCCTAAAATGCTATTTGTCTTGAGTACATCAAAAACATATTTAATTTTTAATCATTTGTCTTGGGAAATAATGTTGTACTTAACAGTACAGCTGTGAACAGTGATCTCTCAAACATTAGTTTGATGGGCTCTGTTTCCGTACGCAATATCCAATGGAATAATCACTTAGAGAATTAAGCAAACAAAGACTTTCTAAGGAGAGAAAAGAAAAAAAAAAAAGGGGGGAGAACTGAGATTCCACATGTGTTTTGATAGCATGTACTGAGACAGGTAAGCCGCATAAGAGTACAATCCTTTGTTTTCCAAGGTGCGGAGTGCTTGGTTATCATGATAACCCTTCACTGCAGCTGTCAGATGATGAAGTTCAGCATGCAGAGAAAGAGAGAGACACACTCACTCTATCAGTCTATCAATATCTCCCTGTCTCTCTGTCTCTTTATATCTCTGTCTCTCTCAATTCAGATCAGTTGGAATCGGCTTCATTGGCATGACAGGGAAAAGATCCACCGTATGCTGCCAAAGAGCATACGAAGGAACAAGGGGAATAATGGGACAAGACATTCGTAAACGATGGATGCTGAATAAATAATTGAAACGTAAACTGTCAATATCAATCGTATCAACGCATCGCAGTATATACATCGATTTGATTCATTTAGTATCATTCAAGTCAGTGTATAACAAAAGTACAAACGGCAGGGATGGCGATTCTTGTCTTCTGTCATTTATACGTATATACCTGGAGCTTTAGTAACACTTCAAAAGGTGAAATGTTGAGATGTTAGCAGTCATGACACGCTGACACCTCTGACTTTTTTTCACACGGCAGCCAGATGTAAGCGTGTCTTTTTCTCAGTGGCAAAAATGAGCAGAATGTCTTTCTGTGCCTTCACCTTGCAATGGCAAGTCCATCTCTCTCTGTCTCTCCCACTCTATCTGTCTCCCTCGCTCACGGTCAGCAAGCCTTGTGGCCTTTTACAACAAATTAGCATCCTTGTTAGTAGTGTTTGATGTGAACAGGAACTTGACAGATTCTTTTTCTTCAGAGGACTGAGGTTTGTAATGTTTAGAAAGGCCGGGCTCCATTAGACTGGCATGCGGTAAAGGTTCTGTGCTCACAATTGTTGGTTGTTTTTTTGTTTGTTATTTTGCATCGAAACCCAATCTCCGACAAAATAAATTGATGGACTGCTATTTTTGTTTAAGCTTTACATTTTAATTGATTTTATTGCTGCATTTATTTACCAATATAGGAAGAGTGACGCACACATGCTGTCAGGATTTTTTTTTTTTTAAATCTATGGAATGACTGTGAAAACACAGTGATAATGTGAAACTAACACTCTTCCTGATGAAGCTACAGAGAATTATCACCTGCAGCTAGAACCATGCCTCAACGACACACTTTTAAAGTTTCGTACCTGCATCTTGCATGGGTTGCGATGCTAACGCGCTGACAAAATCTGTCCACATCCAAACAGACCGACAGACGGAAATATAAACACCTGGCAAAGTACACAAAACGGTCTCTGCTGTAGTTCCTGTTACAGTAAGTGTATCCAGAACCACATTTTGCCATGATGACACACACACACACACTCACACACACACACAGACTCGCAAGGTAAAAACAATTCGAGCGTCGCTGCTGGTGAAGACAGTGGATATTTGAATTCTATTTATTAGGTGTACACAAGGTCATTGCCAGTTTGAATGCTGAATTGAGGTCCGGGGAGAATCAGTAGTTTAGTTAAATATTGACGAAGGCAACTCATCTGGTGTCATGCTTCAAGGGAGCGCTGTTTTTTGTTTCAATTTTAACCAAGACCATTGTATTTCCCCAAGTGCTGAGACTTGTATCGAAATAACCATGAAAGTGCTTTTTAGTTATAACTGCAGGGAAAACAAATGGAAAGCGTTGAAAGTGAACGTTTCACAGATAATTTTTGTCTGAAAATGTTGCATTGGCTGTGACGAGTCTGCGGATATGGTCAATATACACACTACCAGTTAAAAATGTATTTGCTGATGCAAATCACTTGTCTACAGTATTAACATAATATGTGGTAGTCAGTGTTGAACCTCCAGTACATAGTACGAAAAATAAGTCTCCAAATATCTTTTTTATCATCCGTCTTATGTTAAAACTGGAATCATATTGACAATCCTCAGTCCATAAACAATAGTAATTGTATAGTATAGTATTCGTATAAGTAAAAAAAAAAAAAATCACCTAGCCTTGATGTTTACCTACAGAGGAATTATCTCATCTCTCTGTTGTTAATTTCATTTTTTTTTTTTTTACATCATTTTTTTAGAGAAAACATACCTGAAACATACCTTTTTTCCGATGTTTTCTTTAGATCAACAACCAAAACTCTCAATATCACCAGAGAATAAATGTCATGTTTCCTACTACTAAATTCAAAAACCTTTTTTCATGCACCAGAGCTGAATGAGAGTGAAAATAAACGTGCATGTATGCTGTGTTGACTTATATTGGCTTCTTAGGTAAAAATAAATGTTTTCTTTTGCAAAGGAGCAAAGAACCTGTCTCTCTACTCAAAACTGACCAAAAGCTGTTTTACAGGATCTTACACCTCTCAGAAAAGAATGAATCTGTTTGTTAAGAGAAAGCATGCACACTACCATTACCAACGCAATGAGTGGCACAACAAAAACAATTCCATTCATCTGGGAGGTATGAGAGGGTAAATGGTCTCAATGACACTCACACACTGGGCATTTAGCTGGCTGTTAACCTCAGACACCTCTCATGAGGTTTTCTCTCTCTCTCTCTCTCTCTCTCTCTCTCTCTCTCTCTCTCTCTCTTTCTGAAACATTGGTTTCAGGTCAAGTTACTGCCTTTGCTTTGACCTCCCAAGGTAGGCTATCCACCAACATTTAGGGCTATCTATCTCTGTGTTTGTGTCTCCATCTTCATCCGTCTGTCTCTCTCCCTCTGTCTCTATCCTCGCCTTCTCTCTGTCCACACACACACACACACGCACACACACGCACACACAGACACACACAGACACACACTCCCAAGCACTTACCCTCATGATCCGGTAATGCGAGTCTAGCACTTGTACGCCAATTATTCTCCTGTACTTGTTCTTGAAAGGGTTCTTGCCTCTCTCTTAGCTAAAGAATGTCATGCCCCTTGTGATTTCTGCTGGGACTCTCAGAGGCCTTGCAGTGTTCCTCTCTTCAAACTCATCCATTTTCAAATGCACATTTCAATGCTATTTGACCTGAAATTGATTCAACACAAATGGTTTAGGATGGAGTAGATATTCCAGAATCCTAACCGGTTATAGAGTCACTATTGAATATTCAGAACACTCAGTAATTAGAGAGTCAATCAACACTTTAGGTTCCAGTGTTTTGACTCTTGCTGTATTAGTAATTATTATTAGTCAGTATTCTGTGTTATCGACAGTCGGAGTTGGACATTTTGGCACAGCTGTAGCTGTAGCTCAGGTGGTGCAGTGGTTGTCCACCACTCATGGGGGTCAGTGGTTCGGCGGTTCGGTCCCTGGTCTCTACGGTCAGCATGTCAAAGTGTCCTCGGGCAAGATACTGAACCCCAAATTGCACCTTGTATGGCAGCCTCTGACTGTATGAATGTGTTTGAATGGGTGAATACTGGCATGTTCTAAAGTGCTTTGAGTGATCACAAAGATGGGAAAAGCACTGTATAAATTCAGAACATTTGAAGTGTTGGGAGGAATAAAGCAATAATGATGGGAGAATGTGTTTTATGAGTGAATGGAACCGAGAGTTTTGATGTTTGTCAGTGCATCACACTGCTAAGACAAAACGCCATGCCCTAAACAGCACGTCCACTATAAACACAGAAAGCCCCGTTTCACAGCTGTAGTTCTCCGTCACCGGTCAGCCTCCACCTGATTTTTACTGTACTGTTTTCCCAGGAGGACTGCCATCTATAATAAGCAGATTTCCTTGGACCTAAAATAGAGTTAATCCGCACACGAGGTTTACCTCCCTGTATCTTTAATGTCTGACTAAATACCGTTTGTGTTGATGTTGGCAGCATTAGCACTGCAGTTGTTTTGTTATGCAACTCCTTTTAGAAAGCTTGCAGAAAAGTGCCACGTTCTGATATCATGAATAAACTAAAGCTTTCAGCTGCATGCAGCCGTACATTAGGCTGCCAGGGAAACTGAGAGCATCGGTACTAAGTTACAGCCGTGTAGAGATATCTGTGCAGAGATAATCTGCCCCATCTCTGTTGCACATTTGAGGAATAATCTTCATCTTTCATGGTAGAGTGTCATCAAGAGCTTAAAAACCAATAGCATAATGGTGGAGACAGGCAGTGGCATCAAGGCATCGCAGAATGAAAGCCACACATAGTATAAGCTCTCAGGGCCGTGCAGCATTAATAGCATCTCTACAGTCACAGGGTGACCATATGCTTGTACATTTGGTGAAGGCACACGCACGCACGCACTCTCGCACACACACATTGCACCGGCCGCCGTTAACAGCCAAGTCACACAAGGCTCAGCTCTGACTTGTCTCCCCTCCGTCTGTTGGTCAGCTCAGATGCATTCCCAACATAATCCAGGAATCCATGTAGACGGGCAATTTGAAATATTGTTAAAGATGCAACTCTATATTTTACTTGCATTTTTACCTCCACATATATAAAACCTACTCCACTAGATGTATACTTTTAAAGGCACAGTGCTGCAACAAGTGCAAAGATGCAATGCTTCAATACTCAGTGTTCTACCATTCACTGCAGTTGCTTCTCTCTCTCTCTCTCTCTCTCTGTCTCTCTGTCTCTCTCTCTCTCTGTCTCTCTCTCTCTCTGTCTCTCTCTGTCTCTCTCTCTCTGTGTCTCTGTCTCTGTCTCTCTCTCTCTCTGTCTCTCTCTGTCTCTCTCTCTCTGTGTCTCTGTGTCTCTCTCTCTCTCTCTCTGTCTCTCTCTCTCTGTGTCTCTCTGTCTCTGTCTCTCTCTCTCTCTGTGTCTCTCTGTGTCTCTCTCTCTCTCTCCCTCTCTCTCTCTCTCTCTCTCTCTCTCTCTCTCTCTCTCTCTCTCTCTCTCTCTCTCTCTCTCTCTCTCTCTCTCTCTCTCTCTCTCTCTCTCTCTCTCTCTCTCTCTCTCTCTCTCTCTGTCTCTCTCTCTCTCTCTCTCTCTCTCTCTCTCTCTCTCTCTCTCTCTCTCTCTGTCTCTCTCTCTTTCTCTCTGTCTGTCTGTCTGTCTCTCTCTCTCTCTCTCTGTCTTCATCTCTCCATCTGTCTTTCTCTGTCTTTCTTTTGTGCACTCAAAAGTTGTGGTCAGCATTAGTGAGCTGACCTCCATTGTACTGGAGAAGCAAGAAGATCCAGAGGATGTAAAAAGGAAATCTGTCCGGATATAACAGAGATGTGGGCTTTTCACTGGTCACTTAAGCTAAAGAATAATCTCATTACTCAGTGAAGACAACACACTGTGCCACGAGAAAGCATGGAATGCCAGAGATAGTCACTCAAGTGAAATTTCCAAAAGCCATTTTCCCTTTTGCTGTACAACATCTGCCAGCGATGACTGATAAGATTTCTCAATTTGCTCCACTGACGGACGAGGAAAAATTAAATATCCGGCAGATTCAGTGTGTTTCTTTCTTGCTCGTGACACAGACGAGAAGGTCATGTACTTTTAAGTTTTTACTTACTGTTACTTAATGTTTTAAAATGTTTTTGTAAGAAGGACCAACTCACACATCTAACGTATCTTTTTAAACCTAACATGCATACAGCACTGGCCATCCAGAGCCTTTGAAATGGTTCAATCAGGGCTGCGGCTGTGACATAGAGGGCTGCGTGTTCAAGCCTGGGACGAGGCTTGCTCCGACAGAAAGCTTCTGGCTGGTGGGAATAACACCTGTAACACTGACGTTTCTTTTGGTGCTAAACAAAAATGCTTGGATTTTTGTATGAGGAGGGAGTGAGACGGAGAGATCGGAGTTTAACACAGGGCTTCATTTCCATGCCCTTCTTATTCTCTAGGGGGAACACAATCACTGCACTCAGCAAACTCAAACCCACATTTCCTCAGATGCTCCGCTCGGGGTTTTAAAGACACACTCCAAATACACGCTACCTTCTTGCCAGCACCACAAGGGGGAAACATTGTCCATCAACTCCACGCGCCACACAGGAGCATTTCTTTTTCCCCTCTCTTTTTTTTACTTTGTAATTTGTGTGATTTTATGTTTGCCTTTCAACCCAGCCCCTGTCTCTGACTCTCAGTAACATCATCAATATGTTCTATCCCTGTCAATCTAAAACTTAAAACTCACTTACATCAAAGACCCACATCCATCATACATCTCAAGGTCACGGATGGACCGAGGATGAAGGGCTGAGATAAATGTGCGTGAGTGTTTTCCTGTGTGTGCCGGGAGAGAGAGAGAGAGAGAGAGAGAGTCAGGGACTGAAGATTGAAAGTGTGTGCTTGTGTGTTCGAGAGAGACACCGTGAGACACAGAAACAGCGACAAAGACAAAGGCAGAGACGGTGGTGGGGGGGCGACTAATGGAGGAGTAGCACAGAGCTCAGCACCACCCTAAGAGCCTCTGTAAGCCAGACTGAGTCGTGGTCTGAAATTAGCTGATTTTTCACTGTGAGCACTGCACATTATCTGGGTGTAGAATGGGGAGAGGAGTAGAGCGGAGGAGCACGGAGAGAGGAGGTGGGGGTCGGCGTTTAACTTAACAAGATTAATATGTTTGCCTCATCTCTCTGGGTTTTATTTCCTTCTCCTTGCAGGGCCCTTGTCAAATCTCTTTGGACAGGCTCTCACACATGATGCTGGAAGGAGACCTGAAGGACACTCTGCAGAGAGTCAAGAAAAAGGAAAAGAGGCTCCATTTTGCGACTTTGTGATTAACATGGGTGCAAATGTACGCCAAAGCATGACGGACCTTCACCGGCTGATTTCCATTGACTTTCTTGCACTTGCCACTTTAGCTTGGAAACCATAATTTCTGTAACGTAAATGGACCTTTTATGTGAAATGGACAGTCAGTTGCATAGCCCATGCATTTCAAGGCATCAGTTTGGACATCTGTGCGTTTGTGTATGCGCGTGCGTGTGTGTGTGTCTGTGGGTACCTGCACAGATGTTTGGTGGTTAGCCAGATTACTGAGCAATAATGAAATCAAATCTCAGGCCCAAAAGAAAAACGAACTGTGCACATTTAGACCACATATCCATAATGATTACATTGAGAATAACTGTGTATGCAGACAGAGTATTTCTCTGAGGAGATTAAAGAATACGTATGATGAGATTAAGGAGAGGGATGAAGCGATTAAGACTGACTACTTTAAAATGATTATGAAAGGCTTAGAAGGGTAGGTCGCACACAGCATATTAGAGAGACACCAAGAGAGGCAGGACACAGAGCAATCTGGAGTTTTTGATCCATGGAAACAACAAAGAAGAGCTAGCTGTGCTTGTTATAGTCTTATGTCAATAGCATTTTCAACAGTGTTGCTTGATATTACTGGGGAGAAAGGAAGAACAGAAGACGAAAACACAAAAAGAATAAAAAAAGAAAAGAAACAAGGCGTATGCACTCCCACATGACCTAGGAGAAACAATGACAATCAAATGGCCTGCAGCAGACTTCCCTCTCCCTCTCTCTCCCTCACTGTCTCTCTCTCCTTTTCTGTGTACTTTGATGTACAAAATAGCCCCAATCCATAAACAGCACCATTACTTTCACTGCCTACCTACAGTGCTCTCTCTCTTTCTTCTCTTTCATTTCCCATCACCCCATCCTCTCTCTCTCTCAAACACACACACACACACACACACACACACACACACACACACACAGACAGACAGACAGACAGACACTTTCCATTCTCTCCGAAGCTACTTTCAAGGTATATTTCGCCAGAGGCTTTTTTGTGGTGATGGGTAATATGGAAGGGAGTAGAACATTGTGGGTCGTCTATAGCGTTGACGCTCGCAATCAGATACTACAGGTTGAAATATAGCTTATGGCTGACAGTTACATATAGCATTTCACACTTCCTCCTTTGTATCACACACACCACTCTCTTTATTGTTATATCATTCTGTCAAACCTTTTACACCTCAGTAGGAAGCAGTAGAGACACCAAGTTCTGACCAAGCTGCCAAACATGGCCGAACAATGGTACATTCCCCTTCCCTTCACTCAGGGAATTAAATCGGTTACCCATAGGGACAATGTCCAGTATTGACCTTATTCTGTTAAATTTGTCGTGCATCCTTTTCCCAGTCACTGTTTTTTCCGATAATGGGTAGGTGACCTTTGCGACTGCAACAGCTAAAGATGACGCATGTTTACATTCAGTAAAAGAGCAGAACATAGGGTGACGCTGTTATAGCAGAGAATGGAATTCACCCCAAGTTTCCTTCAAACCCTACAGCAATTGTCCCCTAACATTAACATTAAGCTTAACTTTAACCCTCCATATATATGTTTATTAATGTATCGGTCGAAGTATGTCTCCGTAGCAGAAGTTATAATTGTTGAAAAATAATGTATATTGTCTTTATTTTTAACTACAATACAGTGTTATAAACCTTGTATAAAATGTGAATGTACTCCTGATGAATACTAAACTTATTTATTTATTTATTTAACTTTTATTTATACCTTTAACATGGGTGGGAAAATACTACACAAAATATTATATAGGTTTTGAGTTTTAAAGGACTTGTTTGTTCCCCAAATAACAGTGGTGTCTCTTTACACTCAGGACAAAAACTGCTTTTGCATCATTTCAGAAGAAGCTGAAATGTGCATATGAATACTTGATGACAGCTCAAAGGTTGCATGTTTGAAGGGGAGGGGAAGGAAGGGACAGCGGCGTGCAGGTTCTTCACCAACAACTTAGAAACTGTGGACATCACCGGCGGTAGAACCAAATGTTGAAACCCTGCACCTCCAAAGATAACATTAACAATAAAAAAAAAATTCAAATAAAAAGCACTGGAAAATGGGACTTGGGTATGGGTATCTTACAAAAAATTATAAAAAAAATACACAATCCTGAATTTTGGGAAACAATCCTATTATTTGGAGCGTTGGTAGAAACATACTGAAGCATGTATTCAAACATCACAGTGAGAAAGTCCACTGTTTATGCCTATAAGAGAGACAGGATATGCTTTCAGAAGTCTAAAATGTGTCTCGCTGTACCACCTTTCTAGGAAGAATCTTCCCTGGCAACCAGCTATTATTCACACAACGCACAAAGGGGCTTTAAACGGAAAATTCAGGTCAGGCAGACAGGTAGGTAGGCAGCCATCTGACATTTCATTAAAGGCGATTGTCAATAAATGGAGCTGTTGTGTTGAGTGGCATGTTAGTGAGATCGGTTTTATATCTGCTGGTAGCTGTTACTTAAGCTTACTGTAGCTGAACATATTTTTAGAATTGTTAAATAAAAGCTTTCTCAGCATTTTGGCAATCATGGTAAAGGATATTGCAGAGGATATTGGGTATTATGCATATTTTATGGGGCAGGAGCCATCATTTCCTAACACCAGGATTATTAATACATTCCATTATTTGGTCAGAATTTCCCAATCATGTTGAATTTTAAACTAAAGCCAAACTCAGGGCAGACAAATCAATGTATTTCCAAAATGCAATACGATCAGCATATTAACTATATTGTCAATTCTAATTCTATATAATTCAATGATGACTGTAAATAGACATATATTTAGTATCAGTTGATCTTGAAAGTGGTTAATGGATCTTTACACAATGGCCTCGGAGAAATATTGAAGCTACATCCCGTGTGCATTTAGAAGACAACGTTCTAGTTTAATCAACCTCCCATCGCCATTATCCTGTCATGCATGCAAAATGCATATAGCATACAGTACGGCTTTCGTCCTACGCTAACCATGGCAACATGCTGACAGTGAATCTTCCACTTATTGTACAAGGGTCCTTTTCTCATGCTGACATTAGTGAAATTTGAAAGAAGTAATGACCTAGAGCAGACATAAAGGAATACTAATGACAAACACAAGTAAATTCCTGAACAACTGAACCTGTTGCATATCGGCATCAGGCAAATGCCAACATCCAAACATGTGAAGAAGCACTTCTTCAACACAAAACACGGCTCGAAAAATCCAACCATTATACGACCATTTTTTGACTTCAGCGTCTTGATTGTCACTGGCCTATAACAGAACAACATGAGTCACCTGCAGGTTTCATTTAGCTGAATGGCCTTCATGTCACATATCTAAGGACATTGGTGCTGGCTTGGCAAAATGAAATGGATGAGTAATGGGATGCCGCCCACATCCGGACACTCTGAGAAGGTGAGGGGCTGCTGCCAAGCCCCAGTCCCTGTTGACCTCTCCTTCCTGTGCACTCAGCAAATTTGCAGATGACACCCCATGGGCCACTCGCCCCGGCAGTGACATATGTCAGCCATTTTTGTTCTTTTGTAATTCTGTTACGTGACTGCATGCTATGAATATGAGACGTGAATGCAAAAAAAAAAAAATGGCCTCTTGGAATCCCTACAGAAAAAAAACAACAACATCTTCAACAGTTTGCCAGCCAATGAGTGGATGAACAAACAGAAAACTTACTTAAAATAACAAGCATGTCACCTCACAATACCCACCTGCCAACTTATGTTCCTTTTGCTTTTTTTTTCCCTCAATTTTCTTTTTCCTTTTTTGATGAGCAGACTTTGGACCTCACTGTGGGGCAGGCAGACACAAAAAAGGGCCTCCTAGCACACTGCTGATTCAAGGTTTTAGCCGAGCAAATCTTAGGCATGGAGCTGGGAGCAAAGAGCTGGCCATTTTGCAGTTTGCTCTCATCTGCCAATTTCTTCCTGGGGCTTTCAGAGTCAATCAAAGAGCTACCAGAATGCTCACACCAGTCTTTTAATTATTCATGGTAATTCTATGCCACTACACACTCTCTCTGCAGCCCCTGTCGCCTCCCCCAAGCGAGGTGTGCTCTGATGTGTTTATGTGTACTGAATATATAAAGAAAAAATCCTCCATCCATTACAAAACAGACTCTGCTCTGCCCTGTGCTACGCTGGCAGCTTTTTCAGGGTCGTCTGGCTTCCACTTCTGTGGGAAGCTGAGCTGATAAATGTTTGGTCCCATGAAACCCAATTTTTTTGCCCTTTTAATCTTTCCACTGGACATGTTGCACACTTGCATCCGGCTTTTCCAAGCTTGAGCATTTGCAATATTATTTTTTTTCTTTTTCTGAATATCTAGCATTCCATTAGCATCTCCTAAATCTTTTAACTGAAGTAGCCTGACCTCTTCATACCATATATGTTTTTGTGCCCATTCAAGAGCCTCCGATTCCTGATAACGGTCTATAGGCCAGCCTGGTGTAAAAAAGCGTTGCTGAAAATGCATTCATTTCATTCTATGAGCTAATTAGCTAAAGAGTGGGAAACCCTGCCATTCTTGGCTGTCCATCAAACTGCCAGCAACCATTGACATCACAAGGTGCATGTCAAGTCCAGCCTTTTGTGTCTGAGACAAGCCTATTACCAGGAAGTGTGAGCAGAAGGTTTTAAGTGGGTAGAAGGCAGCAGCTTGATGTGATCAAAATCTCTTTTTTTTTTTTTTTTTTGCCAATAATCTAAATTACAATAAAAATTGCACTCCCACTTCTACTACAGCTTAACATATAATGACTACAGAAGAGAGAAAAGAAAATGGGGGGAATTTGTACATTAGACACTGGAAATAACTTGCCGACTGCAAGATGCCGCAGCTTGAATACGCGGGACAGGATATGCTCTTGATGTCCCTTCACAACATTCATTTGAGGAGTCTCAAAGAAGGTGCTGCTGCTGTTTGAGCCTTTGAGGAAAAGGTGATCTCTCCAGTGCAGAGAAGCTGTTACATTTTGTTTTTTGGCGGTTGGGAAAAAAAAATGGCACACCTCTTCTCACCAACTTCACAAGTCTTCACAAGCCTTGTCAAAGATAAAAAAAAAGAAGAAATAAAAAAATTTAAAAAAAAGGGGGGGGGGGGGGGGGGCATGTCTTCTGTCTTTTCCTGCCAAAAGCAAAAAAAGGAGGGCAAAAGAACACTGGGATAGATACAGTGACATACCAAGGGAGGATGTGGCAGCGATGAAAGCATGTCATTTTGTAAGAGATGATCATGAGACTGCCCCTGTTTTTTTCTTCTTCCTCTTCCCTTTTCTTTTTTTTTTTGAAACACACTTTGTCAGAATTCTGAAGGATATATTGTTTCTGCTTTGCCCTACCACTCGATACAGGAATGGGACTTTGAAATGGGGTGTTTACAAGCCAGTCAAATGTGTCCTTTTGATATACGTGACAAAGAGCTGAAGAACAAGACCAGAAGGTCCACAATCAGCTCCAACCGACAGTGTTTATTGTCGTTTCGGGTCAAAAGAGTAATCACTGACTGATCCTTTCAGAAGTTCAGACCGCTCATCTCGATGACGCTGCAACAGCCATTAACTTTATATTGACATATTAATGCTTCTATATACATAAATGAGATCTGCCGGGAGCATATTTTGTGCACATTTCTCGGCTTTAAAATGATTCTTGATTGTCAGAGCTCTTGTTGTCATGTTTGGAGATTTGTGGGACTCTAACAGATACCAGAATGTGGAATCTATTCTCTGAAGAGGACACATTTGCCATAACAGCTCTCATTCACTGCAGTACCCTCTCCATCTTCAGAGCATGGCAACAGATGCTCTTTGAAACTCGTCGCGATCGACTATGGTACACATGTGAACACTTTGTCCCTCTTTGTTTTGGCCACATCTTTTTGTAATAATTCTGTGCTCTCAACTCCAACTGGTACATCAGGAGAAAACTGTGGAAAAGAGGTATCACAACAAACTATATTGTGAAAAGACTTACAATTAATGGCCGTTTCTTTAAAGCTTGTCAGTGGTTGACAAGGTATTTTTCTTCGTCTCGAGAACTGAGAGTTGTGTTTTATGGATGATAGGATGGAAGAAAAGAGAAGTAGTTCAGCTTCACAGCATTTCTTAGTAGAAACAAGGATTTAAAAAAAATTAAAAAAACAGATCGAAAGAAACATTGTAATAATCACATTGATGACCAAAAGCAATGAAAGTAAAATGAATGAGCTATGGATGTATTTCATAAATTACATTGTGCAAAAACATTTATTTTTCACTGAAATTAACAAACATAACCTTTTTTCTTAGAATACGATTTATTACTCATCATTTAGTTTACTATTATTTTTTAATCAAGCAAACAACACATTGTTTTGTGAAGGATAAAGCAAACAATATTCATCATGCCCTTTATCTGTCCCGTAAAAAAAACATAAATGCTGGTTTGTAAACATCCCATTTACTAAGTAATCCTGGTCAGCCTACAGGGAAGGAATTCCAATTCAAAGTCCTCTAAATAATGGCGGAAGACACATTTGGCCTCAAGCAAAATGTTTATCACTGGCAACATCAAGAGAGCAGGATCCCATAATACCACTCTGCATTCACAGCATGTTTCCTCCATCCCCGCTGCGGTGGTGATAAATGGCTAACACTGGAGCAGTGCTCACCTCTGAGAACCCTGGCCTTACCCTTGTGAGTGTCCTGTAAAGCATTCTGTCTAATTATAAACAGCAATGCTGGTTCACACTGGTGCCACAAACCACACGGCAGATGAGATCATGTTTTTTTGTTTTTTTACACAGCTACGTCTTGTGTCAAAGGATTTCACTCATTCATTGCTATCACCACGTGGAAAAAAAAAACACAGATTTTATGTGGAGATTATACAAGTGATATCCTGTGAGCGTGTGTGTCTGTGTGTGTGTGTGTGTGTGTGTGTGTGTGTGTGTCTGTGTGTGTAGGGGTAGTTTTTTTTTTTTTTTTTTACCGGTTTGGCTTTCAGGAAGCACATGGGACTAAAGCCATCGGGAGAGCTGGTGAGAAATGTGGGAAGATGGTGGGCATGACCACAGCTTAGTGGGTGAGTCTGCAGGAGGAGATCAGTGATGCATAACACAACATAGAAGCATGTAGCTGCATCTCATACACCAACTGGCCAGCCAAGACTCTTACACTACTTCCATTTCAAGTCTCTTCTTTCCGTCCTTCTCCTTCCCCCTCTGACCGCTGAATCTTGATTGAGTGGCTAGCAACCATAAGGACAGAAAGTGTTAATGTTCTTCCTTAAATATGCCCTAAGCTAATCACGATGGTCACGCACACTTGCTGTATCAACTTTGAAATGCTTTAACATGGACCATGATACTGACAAATGCTTCCACTGAAGTGCCAGTTCCGAAAAATGCTCAATTTGTCTTGCATTTAGAGAGAACCGTGTAGGCGGAGTAGAGAATAAACACTGAGAAGCATCAAGTAATCCCTGAATGGATATTTTATATTGAAAATAACAACAAAGTGTGTCTGGTGTGTTTGGGGGTCATACTCAGCCTTCAGAGGATAACAACAGAGGAAGCACAGGCAGCAAGGGAAATAAAGTGAATTCTGTGATGTCTGTAGGATCCCTGATTTCCGCTGCTCAATGAAAAAAAAAAAAAAAAAAAAAAAAAAAAAAGAAATACTGCTGGGCTGCCAAGTATTGGCTTCAAATTTTTGACTCACTGTGATGTAGCTGTCATCCTTTCAAAGGAAGTGGATAGCAGAGGGGAATGGGTGCATGTACCATGTCTTTCACTGAGCTTTTCTGAAGTCCAGGGGAAGATGCAGGACTTCTATTTCAATCTGCATGGAAAGAATGCTGAGCTGGGAGTTAATGCAACATGTCATTCGTGAAGCTCTTTTTTTGAGTAGTTTGACTTGTAATGGTAGATGTTCTGTTGAAGAAAGCACCTTTGAATAGGACGAAAAAGAAATCTTATATAATGTGAAAAATAAAAACAGTAACGTACGTCGAGACATCAAAACATTTGTTTAGCCGTTTTCATGGCAGCCACACGGGCCAAAACAAATCTGATTTGTTGCTGTCTGCCTGTTTTATTGCCTTGCACCAGATTGAAATTTGTCATCTTCATTGAGATGAAAGGTGACACTAAAGAAATGCTATGGGCAAGGTCAAGGTTGCTTTCAAGTCCCAATCAGTTCACACATTCCACTGTACGCTTCCTGACGCCAAAGTAAGTCACCTTCTCCAGCAAATTGCCAACAGCCAATAGTTTGAGCTCAGAGCTTTTTGAGTACTCTGATGAACAACATGGAATTCATTTAAGAAAGAGTAGAGTTGGGTTTATTCCCAGACACAAAAAATTAGTTTGGTACTTTGAGCTTTGGTACAGTACATAGAGTCACTGCAAAGCTTTTAAGTTAGATTGTTTCTGGATGTTGTAGATTCACCCATCTTTGTCAAAGAGTCTTCAAGAATCCAGAGCGAGCAGCAATCACACCATCAGTAACTGAACCGTGTGCTGACAACCTGTCCGCCTGAAAGGCTTTTTATTGCCACAGTTTGCCTCCGGGCAGAACATCACCCTTATTCAGCACGCTCTGCGAGGGTACGGTACTTCCGGGCCTCCAGACTGCCACATTATCTATTTAGTATTGAAAACGTCGTGGACAAAAGACACTACAAAGTAGTGAAATACTTCCAAAAGCTCCATTCACTCCACTGTAACTGTCTATGTCGCACATCGACGTGCCTTTGGCAAATAAATCACAGTGCTTAACTCAGAAATGCTTTTATTTTCTGTTGGTGAGGATGTGTAGTCGTCTTTTAGCTTCAGTTTTAAAGAATCGGCACGTATACAACAGTAGTTTTCTTTGTTGTTATCATTATTATTTTTGTCAGCTGTAATTTCTGTTTAGTTCTGTTCATCTTTCTTCTTTGCTTCATTCACTAACTGGGGAGTCTCTTTGTGGAATGTATTGTGGTAAACTCCTGCAAATTAAAGAACTCCTTGGAGTATATGTTTTTCATCGCCTATTATTAATCTCAATGAATTATAAAATAGAGCGATGAACCATTTTAATGACTTTGAATCCAGGTTTTCTTCGTGTCTGACATGATTGGAGCCACAGCCCACTTCACATAATTTAAGGAGACTCAGAGGGTTTAACGCTCATGAAGATGTGCTATTAAACATTGAGAGCATATTTCATTTTTTTATATTGTGTCCATAGCTTGGGATGTTTGTAATGTCGCGTAAAACATTTTTACATTATACATTTGTTTTTCCAATGTCATTGCAGAACTGCCAGATTTGTCTCTCTCTCTCTGTTTTGCCTCATCCTGCTTAACACTTGACCGGCACAATAAAAAAAAACAAAAAAACAGAAAAAACAACATGGTCAAATTTGTACCGATTTTTCATTTGCATCATTACCTTGTAAAGACCGAATATGAAAGCCGAGTCTACAATATTGCACATCTTGAAAAAAAGGGTCTGCCTGCCTCTCCCAGAAAAGGATCGAACTCGTCCCATTCCTTCTTCTTCCCCTCCGTCTCCCACACTAATGTGTGTCTTGTATGAAATGCAATAACAGATTTTGAACTCAGACACCATAAAAGGTACATCAGAAGGTTATGTAGAAGCCATTACAATTGAATGTACTTCTTTTAATACACATGAAGCCTTCTCATATTTAATGTACTTACAGTGCCAACCTGAAAACTTGATTTGTGAAAATCAATAGGATGTTTTTAAATGTACTATGTGATCTCTCTCTCTCTTTCTCACACTCACACAGACACACGCTCACTCACGCACCTTTCTACTATCTCTCGCTCTGTCTGTCTGTCTTTCCAAGCCAATATAGTGTCTCTACAGTCTCATCTTTATCTATAGATCAGAAGTAGTGATCTCCTCTATATGACTGAAAGCCTTTGAACTGCTCTCCATACAACTACATTTTTCACTCCCTTCCTTTCTCAAGTCCTTGGTTATTTATTTCTTTATTTCTCCGGCGGTGAGCAGGATTAGTCAGGAGTGGCAGCCCCACTATCAGCCCAAGATGTGCTCTTCCATCCTGCTGCTTTGCTCTGATAAAGGAACTGCTCGACGAGTGACTCAGGTGCACACAGAGCCTTGTAGAAAACAACATTTCTCACACTGAAGCATAGGCCTGCATGTCAATGACTGCCATTGGGCAATGGGAGAATTTCAGTCATGGTACATGCAACATTCTACTTGGCATACATGAAGATAGAAAAGCTTTGATCAAGGAGGGGGATATAAGCTCTCGACCGAACTGAGAGTTCCGCAAGGGTCGATTCTCAGCACTGGATTAGACAAAAAAATATATGTGTCATGGTAGTGAGCAGAACACGTGTTACAAATTGTTGAAAATATGGTTCAAATGAACTGTATCGTTCAAATAATAAAACTAACTACTAACTAATAAAAATAAATTGTAATAATTCTGCGTTCATGTCTTGCCCTTCGTTGACTTCTAAGACCGGCTCCCATACACTTCAGCTGCTCGGGAGAAGGCTGACATGGACCTTTGCTAGCTTTATCGCTGTGTGTTACAGTATGTGGCCATACAAACACCAGCGTTTCAACTGACTGGATACAAGGTGACAGAACAGACTGCTGACCTGAATTTGGCTCCTGATGAATACATATTGTGACGTGGAAAAAAATTAAAAAAACTCCACTTCTCGCACACGTTTTCTGCAGGTCTATATCAATCAATTTGTATTATTGCGGTTCTCCATTCTACTCCTCTGAACAGACATTTGTCTTCTTTTTGGCCAGTCATCTTTGTGACAGTGATATAAAAATGGGCCACAATGAGGTAGTCGGAGACATCATCAACTTTCAAATTTGACCTGTAACATTTTTAGACCACTTTACAAGATCGTCTTCAGCTTGCCAATACCAAGACCTTTCCTTAAATTATGACTTTATGACTTAAGTTAAAGCACTGAGCTTAAGTTTACACATTCGATGGGAAGACGCATAAAAACACATGAGATTTAGCGAATATATACTACACGTTAGTATTTGATACTGTCATTTAAGGGCAGTAATGGCTCCACCATCAAACAGGCATGTTTACTCAGCAGATCTGTAAAATGTGCACGCTAAGAAGCTTGGCCAAATGGTGCAGAAATAATATGTGTAATGTACTCTTACTTTCAGGGAGGCAGTCTAACAGAGTCTAATTTCAGTCCAGGCATTGACTACACAGTCCTGGGCCTCTGAAGTACTCTGAATTACAAATGATTCAAAATGACTTTTACAGTGATCTCCCCCGACTTCCGGAGGGGTGGGAGCACCAACTTACAAGAACAGCAAAAAATCAAAAATAAAAACTGATGCATGCATGCATCTTTAACAGAAAATAGGTGAAAGATGAGTCACAGTATGCTAGATTATACACTCCTCGCCTTCCGCACACTTTCCCTTCCACAGGGCCTTTGTTCTGTGCCTGTTTGAATCTGCTCAGGATGCACCGAGGACCCCCATCCCCCCCACTCGCTTCTTTTCTCTCTGCCTCCCTCGGCGTCTCTCTAACTGCTTAACTCCCCAAAAAAAGTGGTAGCAATGCAAAAATGCATCCACATACTGTAAGTACACAAAAGACTCCTCATGCCCTGAGAGATACAGAGCCAAATAGACAACACTTGTATGTCCATGGGCACAGATGCACAGAGTTATAAATATTTTAGTACAAGGCACAGACACACACACATTCGTATTACTCTAACCTTATCCAAGTCATAATTCTAGTCGTAACCCTTAAACCAAATGAGTTTAATGCAAACATGTTGCATTTTTCGAGAGCAGCTGTTCACCCGTACTCACACTGTGATGAACACCAAGTACACCCACAAACTCTCACGGCAGTTCTCTGAATCTGTAAAGAGTGTAAAACACTTTACTACAGTGACGCGTATCGCCGTACTGCAGCCTCGTACGTATAGGAGCCATTTAGTAGAATTGGTTGGATATACAGTAAGCTGTCCACTGTCCATAATGTAATAATGTTTGCATTTCTTTAAACTAATACCAAATAAACACAAAATAATTAAGGCACACGAGAAAAAATAAAAAGGTATGTTTTATGTAATCAGTGGCATAAACAGTTTTGAGGATTTATTTGATCATGAGAACTAAAAATACTACACGTTGCCCACACACGACATGATTTTTTTCAGATGAATAAAAGCTTTTAAAGAACTGTCAACATTTCATGCAAGGACTGGATGTGTCTCTTAGTCAGTGCCCCAATATGTCACATGCAGTATGTCTGAGGTGAATCATTTTTTTAAATAATGAAAAAAGGAAAAGGGGGAAGAGATGTCCAACTGAGAAGATTCAAAACTAAACATGTGAAATGAGGAAAATATGAAATGACACAAGGATGGTAAACAGTCCATCTGTGTTTTCCCAAAGGATGTCTGCCATACTTCAAAATGCACTTAAAGAGGAAGTAAGGCAATTCAATATCAATCTAAGAGCATTCTAATGGCATTGCAGCTTTGCTTTTTTTGACTGGAAGAAGGATAAAAGAGAGGCTATATAGAGTTGAAAATGACAAAACTAATGGATTATTCATACATTGCGATTGTTAATTATTTCATAGAAAGCACAGGGTGTCACATGATGACATATTTCGATGATTTAACTCATACAGTATCTTTCTTTGTTTGAGAAAATGACTATTATGATATTTCAATAATGTATTTTATGATTACAGCTAAAAACTACAGATATTCCTATGTTATCGCTATAGCAATTTTGCCGTTATTCCAAACCATTAAAAACCTTTATGTCTGTTGGCATTTCAGTGTGTTGTCCAGAGCAGGAGCAAATACAAAGGATGTCTAAAGAATGAGCGGTTCATTTCAAACATTTCAAATGTCCCCATCCATTTGTCGTTTGACATTTCAATGTGGACTAAACTGTGATTTCATACTAATCATAGACAATTACCTGGTTGGAATCCGCCCACTTGATCTGACATTAGTGAGTAAACAAGCCAACTCTCTCTGTGTCCCTCTGTCTTTAGTTCTGTTTCCATCCACATTGATCAACATGCTGTCGGACATTTTTAGATGCTAATTTTGTTTCAGTACTGTGGCCAGGATTTTGTAATTGGATGGCACCATGGAATTTAAGGGTGGGCAATTAGGCCATAGAGTAAACGTGCGATTCTTATCTTAGCAGCACTTTCTATTACACCCATGTTTATAATGCATTGTAAAGATACCTATAATGCACAACAGTCCGTGCATATCACTACATTATTCTAGTTGTACGCACTTATAAATATTCACAATGCTTTATAACAATAATCATAACACATTAAGCATCGTATAAGGACTTATCAGGTCAAGTATAATATTATTTCATAATTGCAGGATCATAATGATTATATTTCCGTCTTTCTTTCAGTCTCAGTCTCATGCTGGGATCTATGGTAGCAGAGCTTAAAGGAGGTAGAAAATACATTGAACCCAAAAGCAGTGAAGTTTAGCGTTTTAAAAAGAAATGTTTAAAACAAAAGGCTCCTGTGCTTTTGTGTCTATCCATTGAACCTGAACCTATTAAATATTAAACCGTTACTATTAAAATAGCCTCATCATCAACAGCCATCCAGTTACCATTAACAACATACTATATATTATTTGCCAGAGATTAAGTTAGCAACCCTATATGCAATAGTTGAACAATACTACTTTGTTTTCTCAATTACGTTGCGATTTCCGCCTAGATTGTGATCACTGGGAACATTTTCATGTATGATTTTTTTTCTCCGGACACATTCCACATATGTTTTTTTCCGACACATCCATAGGATAGATGTATGTGCCATTTTGCCTTATTTGAACATTTACTAGAAACTATATTCCAGCTGATGTACTCAAAGGAACTTATGTGGCAAAAAGTTCCATCTGACTTGATACAAAGGAAAAAAGAATTCCCAAAGCCAAAAAGGGCCTGCTGCGACAGAACATTGTGCTGAAGTGTGTCACATGTCAAGCTGCGAGAGTGATACTGATGGGGTGTGTTTTAATCCTATCAAATTCATTTACTGCGTCAATATAATGGAAAATGCTTCAGAACTTGATGTACAACAATGCGCCTGTGTGTGACAAGGAATCAGCAGTGGGGGGGTGGATGGGGGGGGGGTTCATCAGAGAGGGAACCAATCATTACTTATCGAGAGACACTTAAAGTAATTAATGACTTGCGCAAACTGTTGCAAGTGGAAAACATTAATGAGTAATTTTCGATACATAATCAAGTAATTAGGAAATTAACTCAAGAGTAAATCCAGGAACCACGATAATGAATACTGGTGATTATCAATTTGAAGCCATCTCCCTTATGCCCCCGAGGGACCTGTACTAGTTTAAGAGGGAGAGAAAGGGGGAGGACGGATTTCTGTTCTGACACCATGATAATGTGCCTGTGCCACTCAAAGATCCAGAGTGACACACGGCTGTGGCGAGACTGAATTTCTTCTACATTCCACAGTTATCTCTCTCTGAAGCACTCGTGTCTGCTCCAGTTCAGTCCATTATTTCAAGTGAAATCATCTTTATGTCTACTAATCTGCAGCCTTGTATGCCAGGCTTTCTTCACTTCTAATGACAAACATGTTGAAAACTGTGCTAATTATTTATACCGGGTCCTCATTCTGTCAGCGATTCACGGATAGTTTCAAGTGTCTCATGAAGACGTCTGGTTTCTATGACATGCCAGGAATGGGTTGAGCCATGCCTGCCGAAACCACCAATTTATTTCTTTTCTAGTGTGACTTAATGGATCCTTTCTAACATCAAAAGCCGTATGCATCATTACTGCATTTGTGACTTTATACTTTAAATAGGTGCCATAATTCAAATGAGTGTTTCATCTTCAATCAGGAGCAGCCTAGGCTCGAGTCTCAGACTTAAACAATCTTGAAAACTGCTATTTTTTTACACAAAAGGCTACGGCAGGATTAAACCTCTGAAAGAGACTTGTGTTCTCAGACTTCGGAAAGTCCTTCTACAGCATATATATCTTTTTTTTCTACCAAGATAACTGGAGGAAAAAGAAAAGTGGGCTCCAAAGCATGTGGCACAGGATTGGCTTGTATCTGTAGTTCCCTCAAGATGGAGTAGATGTAAATCTTACCTACATCAGCATATTAATTAAGAGTCTGATCTCATGGTAATTCAGGAAGTTTCCTTTGAAAACCTGGACTTCCTGGTAAGTCAAGTTAGATAGATTGATTGCAATGTTAAGCTTTTTTGATGTAATGCCCTAAAACTTTCCCACATTCGATCAATAAAAATTGTGAATTTTCTATCCCAACATTGCAGCAATGCTACTGACAAATCCACCATTACACTAAGCCATTATAACTGTCCACTGCTTTTCATAAAAAGCTGTCAACATACATCTAATAGATAGAAGGACGGGTATTCACATCCTGTCTTTTATTAGCAATTAATGATTTATTTTGTTTAACTAATCACAAATCAGATAAAAAAAACAAAAAAAAAACTCATATGGGGTTATTTCTAAAAATGCTCTTATGGGTCATTTAAAAATGAAGTAACAAATGACCTGTTTTTTTGCTTAGGTGTGAGGCAAAAACCTTATTTATGGTGGCTACAGGCAGCTATTACCAGAGGATCATAGGTGATAGAATAGAAAATACGCACAAGCAGCTTTTGCCTCAAGAGGGTCATAATTTAGAAGATTGTGTAAGCATAACCCCCCCCCCCCCTTAAATCAGCCAGGTAAGTTTAGGATGATTGCCTTGTAATGGTAAGAGCAGTAAACCCTCACTGAAGGGTTGAAAAAAAAATCATCAAAGTACTTCCTGCATGTTATCTAAAGCCCTAATCTGGGGGGAAATGGGAAATGAGTTTAAGAATGAGCTGAAGAAGACTGCCCACTGTGAAATGTGTTGCAGAGCCTATTATTATTACCTGAAAGTGACATACAGTTGGTTCATAAGTATTGTTTCTGTTGGCCTATGTCCTACTGTTACTCTGGCCCACTTACACCTTTGAGAAATAACAAAATGTGTCACTGGACATAACATTGCGTGTACACACTGGCCTTTGCTCAGCAACACAGACTGAACAAAGAGACAGAAACAGGTGCTTTTTGCTCTCCGTCTGGCACATCGAATACAATAACATAAAAACAAAACAGCTTGAAATCCAGAAAACCGAAATAAAACACCGCATCGGAAACTGCTCATGTATTTGGTCGTAGTACATTTTTAGTTCATAACCCAATGTATTGTGGCTTTGGTTCTCTGTTACTTCACTGCTCTCACTGCTTAACATTGCGGTCACAAATCATAGTTATTTCTGTCTATAATCATCGAGCTGACCTCAGAGTGATTGAACTTGTTTATATATCGATGGCCATAATGATGTTTGTGCCATCATATGTCCAGCCGTATATACTCTGGAATCAATTCCTTCATTTGGCTGTTTTTGTTTTCCTCTGTTTTACATCTGTATGGATTTTCTATTTAATTTGGGTCAGCATTGTGAAGGAAGACAGGGTATTGATTTCTGTCTAAGGGGGCTTACGGGAACCAGGATAAGCTTGTCTTCTTGAGGCTTCACAGCGGGTTGTGACAACGCACAGAATTTGCCTTTAAAGCTCAGTGCAAATCTGCTGCCAAACCAGGCTAACCTCAAAGCCACCTGCTGCCTCCCACCTTAGCTCAGGTGGGCAGTCACATACACACTTATCTGTAGAGAGGATGGCAATGAAAACTATCTAATTGTTCAGCAAAAGTGTGATATTCAGGTCTGAGTGAGCATGGAAGCCGTAGGAGGATCTTTTTCTCGTAATACTGGGGAGCAGCATCCGAGACACACACACAGGTCAGGATGCCTACAAGCTGAAGTTGTTTGTTGTTTCAAAAGTGGTGATAATTGTCCACTGCCTCACATCTCGAAAATGGCCTCTGCGGTCAACCTAGCTCTTCAACTCCCAACTCCGGAATACATACTGTATTCATTTGGACGAGAGAAGAACAAGTGGGACGGAACACAAGTGGCAAAGCCAAAGGTGTGAGAAAGCAGAGAACTCGAGCGTATTATGCAAAGCAGCGAAAACTTTTTAACGAGCGCTTCGAGTGGAGATGCAAAATAGTGTTGTCGCCGCCGTGATCATGGGCATGATGCGAACACACATGCACGCACACAAAACTAATCCCACTTTGCTGATGTTTTTGTTTTTAGGCATGTCTTGCAGTCCGCTGATGACGGACATCATCACTTGAAATGACCAAATTGTAATTTTGACAAATTGTTAGGAGTTGTTATACAAATTACACTCTGCAATTTATGCTGGCACACTCCCTGATTAGGTAAGCGCAGATGATACAATATAATGGTAATAATTCTAGTGTCGTACAAATTCATGACATTGAAATGACAATGGCAGTATAATAGAAAAGCATTTTGGCAATATGTGAACAACATGACATTTTTACCTACTATATTGAGATCTTTGTATTTATTTGTCAAGAAGATAAGAGTGGTGCTTTCAGCATTCCCACTTGAAAATTATTTAAAATGAGTGAAAGGGTTAGATTACAGAGCAAATAGTGTATCTGTAATGAGTTTCATTTATGCAGAGCCAACACACAAGCAGTAGTAAGGCTAGATGCACATCAACATGGTGGGAAGTATCAGTCTTTGTACTTAAAAAAAAAAAAGAAATGCAAAGGAGGCAAACAGAAACATCACATGGAAAAAGGTAGATAAAAGTATTACCATAAGTGGTTTGCTGGTGTTAGAAAATACAAAAACGCATATCTGATGATGTTCGTCTTTGGCTGATGGGGTCAACTCTCCCCTGCATGGCTGAAAGGATTGCACGGGGCAAGAGTTTATGAAAGAAAGGCAGTAAGAGGCAGGAGGTCATTTAGACGGTTGTAGCGAGGATAAAAAACAAAAACACATTGTGAAACAAGCTAGCATACACATCCGCGCTGCCTAATCCAGGAGCTGTGCAGAGAGAACAGAACATACTGGGAAAACCTCTTTGAGAATGGAGGCGTTTTCATTTTTTTAGAGGCTCTAACTGACCAAGGGATTATTGAAATTGGGCACTTCCTGGGCGATCCTGATTCCATTCCCATTGATGAAACCACTACCATCCAAAACACAAATGCACAAACGCCCACACATGACATGCACACCAAAAAGACCAACTAGAAAAACACGGACAGATTGTGTGTCAAGATAATACCTACAGGGTCTTTATTTTCCTCTTCTTTGGTCCACTTGTGACTCGCACACCGTCCCCATACATCACGGTTTGGCTACAAGCTAACATAATAGCCGTATTATTTTCATTCAGCCTAACCAATAAACCATGACATCTTCTGTGGACATATTTTTCTTCTGGAAGATTGACTGCCAGGATTTATTTTCCTGAAGACATTGTGAAGCAAATATTCCTCTGTCCAGTGATAAACACTACTGACACATCGCTCTGTGAGCTTGGCGATCTAAAATTATTTGTCTGTGAGCATTCCAGGAATTATAGCCCAGAAACAAGCCAACCCACTCCAACTTTGCCAGGAAAAAAAAAAAGGCAATGAGTGTCAGCGTGGCTCCTTTTTGTCCCAGTATTTCACTTTGGTGATATCCTTTTTCCAAGGTTTTTTTTTTTCCCCCTTCAACTAACAATGTGCCCTTTTCATTTTTCACTTTCTGGCTTACATTTTGCTTTATTTGAAGAGTAATTTACTACAAGTAGCAAAAAATAATCTTCATAACCCTCAATGTGTCACAGTCAGGCCCTTTGTCTTGCTCTAAGACTGATCTCGTGCTCCGAGTCCAGTGACATGTGCCATTAATTTCTCAAGCAAGGTCAAACTCTGTCTCTGTTGTTTGCACGTCCCGCATTAGCAACAGCTTTGATACAAATGGCAGCACTTTGCGAGACAGCTGTGCAAGAGCAGTTGTTTTTTGAAACTGAGTCTGTGTTGTTTTCTCTTTTCTGCCCCAACAACCTTCTGCAATCATTCATCATAGAGCTGTTTTTAACTTCCTGCCCTTTTTTGCCTTTATATATTGCTCTCTGTTTGTGTCTCTTACCCAACACTTTGTGCTATTGATCCAGACTGTGGCACGCCTCTCTTAGTGTCAGCGCTGAACACAGGATCATCAGCCTCTCAGGTTCCTCTCATGTGTTTACAAACACACCTCCGCTGCTACTGGACAAACACGCACGCACGCGCGCACGAACACGCACAATGTACACATTCGCACATGAAAACACATAATGTCCTTCTCTGGCTTAGTCCCACAAGAGGTTTAACTTTTATTGGCTTCTATGCCTTTTCTACTCCGGGAACAAGGTCAAGCCTCATCAAATTTAACCTCAACACCAGCCTCAGATTAAAGGTCACGACTTCACCCTCCACACATTTCTTGACCTCTGAGATTACCATGTCACAATACATCAGGATTAATGCCTTTCCTTACCTCTGGACCTTCTTATCTTATTCCGCACTGGCCCTCTTTCATTTATAGGATCCCAACTCCCTGTTCTGCTCTTCACTGTGTGTGGAGTGTCCTGTATTCCTCGAATCACCTTGCACTTGGCGGCCAGCTCAATCTCAATATCATGTTATCGGACTCAGGGGCCAAGGATATAAATACCACGCACCATAACTCTCTCCTGTTCAATAACCATTATATGCTCTACTTTATACATTAGAAGCACCTGATGGGGCAGTAAATTCACAGCTGCAGCTCGACCATCTCAGGGAGCATCCAGAGGAAAAATGGATGCTGAAATCAAGGAAAGAGTGAAATGGAGAGAAAAAAATGAATGAAATGGGAGGGGGCGGTGGGTTGGGGGGAGGGACTACGTGAAAAGCATTAGATGCAGAAGGTGACCTAGTGATCAGCAGCAGCATACAACATATTGAGAAAAACTGAGGGGAAAAAATGGGGAAAGAGCTAGAATGAACCGTTCATTATTTGCTTGGCTTTCTCACTGTTACAATTATCTATTGTATTTCTGTAATAAGCTTTATACATCCAATGAATCATGCATTCCATTTCCTAAAGCCACTCTTAGTCCTGCCTAGCCCTGTATGAGATCTATCTGCTCATACAAAAGATTCATGTTCCTCATGCTGAGACTATTTCAACACCACCGCCAGCATCTGTTCACTTTCCAGGGACAGCAATCAAAGGAAACGTATTTCCATCCAACTCCACAGATAAAGTACAGCCTACTCTGAACAGACCATGGAAATGGCAATAAAATGTCCATCCTCAGAACTCAAAACACACTGCATAAAAGTACACACACATACACACATGCACCATTGTTTACCACATAAGCATGACTGGATGCAGCATAGAGTTAACGCTTCAATGCACTTTTTCATTTGGAAAGCTAGGGTGGTTACCCACCGAGCGAGAGCTGATTAAGAAAACAGTCCCATTTAATTCCTTTCTCCTCAACGGCCAGCAAGAGAAATGTAATTAAAGCCACTAAATCTCCCATGGGCCCTGCTACCTGCTACACGACCAACATGACACGTTGTGTAATTCGCTCGACCTACAAAGGCGACGGCAGTTATTTGCCGTGGTTGCAGGGTGAGAGCTGGCCTTTAAATGAGACAGCCAGAGAGAGAGAGACAGACACAGAGAGAGAGAGAGAGAGAGAGAGAGAGAGAGAGAGAGAGAGAGAGAG
>CALSBV010012174.1:10568035-10585826 GCA_943590825.1 Bovichtus diacanthus | reverse complement strand
GAGAGAGAGAGAGAGAGAGAGAGAGAGAGAGAGAGAGAGAGAGAGAGGCTGAGGGATGGAGGGTGAGGGAGGGAAAGATAGAGACCTGTGATACAGTAGCTGACCTCTGTTGGAAGCCCAAGGACACGGGACAGCCTTCACACGAATAGAGTTATATTGAACATAGCACAGCTCCAAACACTCAAACATGATACATTGCAGAGCCGAGCCTACTGGCTTGATGGCTAAGTGTATGACTTGTAAGCCAAAACCACAATTTGTATATTGCTAGTGCACAACATTGATCATATCAGTTCAAACAAGCATATCAGAATTTCTAAGGGAAAACAAAGACAAATAGGATCAAACAAAACAATCTCGCATTTGATAATCAGCAGTCTAGTTCCCATCACTTTTAATGCAATCAACAGTGTCATTGAAACAATGACAACTGTGAAGCAGATGTTGACGGCCATCTTGAGACTGATTGCATAACACTTTTCATTCTAGTAAACAACCAACAAAGAGGTTTTACAATATGCCCAATGACTTCCTACATTATAATTAGATTGGAAGAGCATTGTATAGGACATTGTGCATCAGCATTTTCTCGCCCTACCCATTTGTGTGTCTCAAAGGGCATATTAATTGTGTTATTGACTTTGTGGAGACTATGGGAGTGCATGTGCATATAGTCTGTTCATATGTGTGTGACCTCATGTCTGATATTCCCAGCCCAGTAATTTACCATGCAACTTTTTTTTGATGAGCAATTATGATTGGTATTGTAAAGCAGGTCAGAAATATTTATATAAAGCAAAATTGCCAACAGCAATAATAATGTGTAATGCCAATGCAGCAAGCAGTGTAATATTAATTGAATTGTGCCACAAGTGTTGAGGTTGTGATGGTGCGCTGAGATAGTGGATGGGTGTAGAGACCTATTTGCCTCCAACACTGGAGTACTGGTTCACAATTTTAACGAAGTGGTTTCAGCAGCCCAACCGTAACCATACTTTAATTGCAATGCAATGTTATTGCAGGAAAATGGACATTTTCCAGCAACATTACATTTCTTCCAAAACAGAATCACTGAAATAGTTTGAAATATTAGACTAATTTAAACTGAATTCACTGGAGATAGTTGTTTCACTGATAACCAACAGGTGCAGAAATATTACAAAATGACCCCACACTCAAAATAAAAAAGCATGAAAACATATTAGTTGCTTACCTATTTGCGGCAACTAAGTTGTTTTGTATGTCATTTTGTTTTCTTTTTTCAATTGTTAATGAAGGATTTGAAGACTTTAATAATTCATCTCCTTCAGGCATATAAACACACAAATGCTTTTAATGGTGATGTTGTTTTACAGAGCTGAACAACAGGAGACATCATGTAATATGCAAAAACAAAATAAAGGAAAAGCAATGCAGAAATAATGCCATAAGGATGTCAACAGCAAAACAGGGGATACTTTTTGGCAGCTGGTACTGCGAACACTTGCCCAAAACCCAATTTCTTCTCCAAAGTTTTGTCACAGTGCGTCTAAGAGGTATCTGCTGGGCTCCATGGGAGTCTGTATTCTCGGAAAACAAGAACATACTCACGGGCAAGCCAAAGAAGTCAACGTTAACGTTATTTCTTTAAGAAAAAGGTTGTGTTTTCTATATAAATACAAAATGAACCAGACCTCGCTGAACTCTCATACAGTTTAAATGTACAGTACATATTTGGACAGGTACATTTCTGAGGGGCTCCACATACATTTTGCCAGGCCAAGGCAGTTCACAATGTGAAGCTGGGAAAATAAAAGGACAATAGGGGACTTCTCTGCACTCAATATAACGCCCTTCCAAAAAAAAAAATAACAAACGCATTTTGTCTAGGCTTATTGCTGGAGTTAAAGGAAAAGGTATTCCGGCTGCTTTGAAAAGGTATGATGTGATTTGCTGACTTTTCCTTCTACAAAACTCAGCTGTGGTGACTGTGACCTTTGCCCTGTTACTTACAGTGCATTCATCATGTCTGTTTTGATGACATACAATACGAAGTAATTCACTTAGCACTATCACAAAACAAAACAGTTACAAAGGCAATGTATTTGTGCTCCCTCAGCCATTTAGAAAAACAGCAGCACACGGGCCTGCTATGTGACAATCTCTTGCCGCACAGTGGCAAATTTGTGAAGGCAGCATGAAATATCTGTGGCAAGCGCTGCTTTGTTTGCTGGTTTCATTAATTCTTCAGGAGGGTATATCTCAAAAGTGCCAACAAATACAGTGGAGAAACATGTGCTCTGGCACCAATCCATGCTTCTAATTGGGAACCTTGGGCTTCAGGAGTGCAGGATGCACCTTCGCTCTGAAAGTCTCCTCCATTATTCATAGAAATGCGAGAATTATAGAACAAGAACTAGCAGCCCTTCTGACTAAGCTGGTAGAAAAGGATGAGGGCTGCACACGGATGAAATGCTTATTAATCTATTTTACTTCAATAGCATAAAAGTTACATTATAATAACCCACCTGCATTCTAAAACAATCAACATACTTTAGAAGCAACGAAAGCAAATAACATTTTGTCATCGTCACATTTTCAAACAGGGTAATTAAAAGCTATGATAAGGGGGGAAAAAACATATTGCTGAGACCTTCACATGGAGTTAGAGCGACCAAGACTGAATTTACTTTTTTCCGGTGGATCTCTGATCACAAAGGTTAATCCACGAGAAGTGTGTCGCCTGTATTGACCTGTTTATGTATTTAGTCATCAATAATTGGTGATCGCCTAGACAACAGAAAATGACATCAGAGTTGTTGGAAATGCATTGAACCGTCTGAATCTCTTCAGCACAACATGCCGACAAGTTTTACTTGTTTTTGTTAAAACCTCCAATAATCTCACCCTCTTGAACTGTAACATACCCGATTGTGTTATTTGACATTGTGGAGGGACAGACGTCCCTCTGTAGAAAGTTTTTGAGCTTGATATACAAAGGGTAACTTTCTCAGATGTACATGACAGGCATGGATTCACACATTGAGACACTTTTATCAAAACATATGGTGCCATCCATGTGACATTTACTGTACTTAAGACATGTCATTAATGGAATTTCTACACATTTAACATCGCACTGTTATACAATTGAAGCTATATGTGTGCCATATGTTTAGCATTCTCCAACTCACAGCTATTTTGAAGGTTGACCTACAGATCAGCACACATGGAAAGACACAGATTTTCTATAAATGTTACAGGAAAACACACCGATTGGTGTTAAGCTTGTATAGCCACAAGCAGTGTTGCTCCCTTTGATACTTAAAAAAACAAAAACTTTAAGACCCTTTCCCATGACTGAACATCACACAGACTTGCAAGTGATCACATGAAACCGCACATCAGAAGGGAGGAACATCTACAGTATATATTCTCAAATGGCCAGTGTTCAAACAACACTATACTATATCAATGCGTCTTAACTAAGTGATACTTCCTTTTCATTTAAATGCTTCTTTAAAATCCATGCACACGGCTGTTTGATGCTAGAATACAGAAATACAAACTCTGGAACCATTAAAGTCTCCCGACATCCTCAAGCAATACAAGGGCAATTCCAAGCGACTTTTTTCCCTACATACCTGCTCCTCTCCTGTTGGGAAATACAAAATCTGAGAATACTTCATTGCATTTGATCCTCCATTCATCTCTCATGTGGTGGGCCTAACCAGCTCCCAGAGGTAGATACAAGTCAAGAAGAAAAGAGAAAACTGTGACCATCCTTCAATAGTTATTAGAGATGCAGCCATCAGAGTGAATGAGGCAAGAACAGCACAAGGCAAAGAGAATAAGGGAGAGGAACAAAGGAAAGAGAGACAGAAGGAAATGAAGGTTGGGGTAGAAAGGGAACATAAGAGAGATGAAGACAATAAACAGAATAGAAAAAAGGGATGGGATGTGACGGGATACAGAAAGGAAGACGGGGTAAGAAGGAGAGATGATGAAACACAGTAAATACTACAGTAAGTGCTGGAGTTTGGATTGTGATGTGCAGCTGTGTCTCATTCCCAGGTTGTCAAATACAGACGCTTGGGCAGTGTCCATCGGCGTCTTGATACCGACACACAGGTCACCTTTTAGCGTCTGTATGAGATGCTGTGGGCTTTAAACTAAGTACAAAGTAAAGCCATCTGTTATTAGACGCTCAGAGCAATGGAAGTAGTTTTAAGAGCAAGAAAGGCTTAAGGGAGGGAGTGGTGGTGGATAGGTCCAACAAACACCAGACTTTAATCTAAGGGAGCGGCTTTGGTGTCCCTTGTGAAACCAAAAGTTGAGTTTACTGATGACGTTCAGTAACATGCCACGTCACTGAGTCCCATGACGTTGCGTTCGTAGCTTAAGCTACGTAACAAACGTACTTATTTGAACCTAAACCAGGATCTCATTGTTCTAATCTTAACCAAGTAGTTTCCTTGCCTTAATCTAACCGCAACTGTTTTACAACGTTACAACTTCAATCCGCGCATAAAATCTTCTGTTTACAGATACTACGCATAAGGATGCCCAGCGGCAAATCATCACATGATCTGTGGGAATGAATTATTCAGGTTTCAATTTACATTTATTTGTAGAGCACAAAACAACAGAAGTTGACCTAAGTGTTGTAAAGTGATTAATCATTGGAATAAGAGAGAAAGGGTTTGGATTCTGGTACATTTGAGCATCTGAGCAGGTTACAAGTTAGCTGCAATTTAATTTTAGATGAGGTCATTCTGATTAAATTATGAAGAAGCATTGTCTAACAAAATATGAAACAGAAATACAAACATACATGAATATGTTTAGTTTTCCACAAAGTATGGAGAACAAACACAAGCACTGTGCATAGTTTCTTAGATATACGATATAGCACATCTCAATTTATTGCGTTATACAAATTCAACAGGTCTCAGAGAACAACCTCCACATCCATATATCCTACAGTCTCCACAGCAACAGTAAAATATACAGAGCCATCCCTAACACGTCTTGGACCTGCATACAGTACTATGGTGAAACAGTAAGTCACAATACATAGCACCAGGATAATATGTTAAACATATATACAGTATATAAGATAAAAAAATCCTTTGTAAAGATTCTTCCGGAGACGTGATTATCAAATCATATCGAATTCTTCCATGAACATGATCATAACAACACACTGACGCGTACAGAAAAGAGTGCCCAAGGAAACGCAAACGAAACATTATCCTCTTCAAATCCTTTTAAATGGCAAAACTACATGACATCCATATACACCACACCACAAGTAACCTGATTATTCAAAATGTGTCCGTCGTATTCATACGATGATTCATAACTTAATCAGGCCAAGCTATCGATATGTTACCATTTTCAGCTAATGTATTTGAGGCGCCATGAAAAAAAAGAAGTAAAATAACATAATTATACAATAGGTATGAAAAGAAGTCCTTCAGATATGAATCATGGTCTCGCACATCAACAACCCACCATTTACTGTCATCAGTTAGACTAAGAGCAAGGGAATAGGTTGGATTTTAGAGATGCGGGGGACATGTGTGAGATCCAGTGGGCATCTGCTCTGAAAAATAGGTTTATTAAGGCCTCTTTTTTTTACTTTGGAACAAAATAACATTTTATAAAAAGGAATGCTTAAGAGGAACAACCATAGGTTGCATAAGCACATGTTTTACAGTAGGCCATGTTGCTATTTCTGATGGAATCCTCATGTTTTGCAATGTGAGATTGTAGAGAAGCAGTGTTGACTAACCTGCCACATTCAGAGAATTCTTTTTGGCATAAATGTCACAACACTGCATTATTAATTGCTTCTTCTCTGATGCATATCTTTTTGCATCAACCCATAATGATTACCTTTTTAGCCTAATCTAGTCATTTGCTACAGTTCACTTACTCTGCAATGATAGCGACGTGTTGGTGTTGGTTACCATTGTTCCCTACTGCTGCATTTTCCTCAGACACGTTTAACATTTCGACACAATAGTAGAGATATTTACACACGGCGCTCCTGCTGATGTGCTTGCTGACCAACAACAGTCACAAAAGCTCTGCAGCACCACCACGCCTTGGCAAGCTAGCTAACTAGGTACTATTCCAAATTATTATGTGTGAACAATACTTTTGACAAGTGGCTACATGTGCAGCTTTGTACTTTAGATATGAAATACTCAAGGGCCATGTGTGTTCTCTCTATTTGGATTTTAGGTCTAAATCATAATTCCCATGACCCATCTATTACAGTTAGGATATATCTTGTATAACTGGGAAGTAAAAAGACAGGGTATTGAATGGAGACTACAAACAGCAAAGTTGAAAATAATAGTGGGAAAAATGTGTGAAAAGAAAACCTTAAGGAGTTTAAAGGTACTATTATGTAGTAATCCCTCAAGACAAAGAATATCAAGTTGATTTATTGCCCACATGATACATAGAGTGATTTAGATTATTTCTATTTCTATTATTTATTTATTTAATGGCAACTGAAAAAAAATGCATTTGTGTTTAAGCTTCACAAATTGATTTCTCACCCCCTGGGTGGTATGTAATGAGAGTTACTAGACATGGAAGAAAAGCAATCTTTCAGTACTTTAAAAAGTTATGCGAGTTAAGTACTCGTATTTGCTTTTCTTTTTTACTTTTTTGCCCAACACCTGAATCCATTTTCCTTGAGGTTCAATGGATGAATGTGTCAATATGAGTTGGGACGGTTCGATTTCGGCACACTCATTGACACAATTCTTAATAACCCTTATACTTCTAATAAACAACACTATAATGAAGATACTCATGTATTACCCTTTTAAGAATTTGAGCATCATGTATAAAACCTTGAATAAAAGCAGAATTGAGCACTTTTCTAGTTGGTGTTCAACACACTGAAAGCAAAGGTTTGTCACAAGTGCTTTTCTTTGCAATCTCCCCTTTCCATGCCTTTTTTGTTTCATGACTATCATAACTCTATAATGATTACCCAAAGTGTAACATCTCAACAGACTATTCTGCCTTTCTTGAAAAGAATTGGTACCTTGAGGCAATAAGTACTCTGAACTTCAAGCCTCTAAAGAGTTGGCAAATTACACTAAATGCTTATTAGCAGTGGCGGCGGCTGGTAGATCTAATAGCATTTTTAAAACAATTATGTTTGCAGTAGGAGAATAAAATGATATGAAAAATATCTAGTGAACCAAAGAGTATAGTAGACTTGAACTTATCCAAAAGGCACAAACACACCATGGACAAGTTGCCAGAGTACTGCAGGGGCGAACACATATTCTAAATAAATCTATTCATTTTCTGACAGCAAAAAAAAACAAAACATCAGGGCACAGGGAGATCATACAAACTGAGCCACCAAGCCATCATTAACTCAAGACTGCACATATGCAACAATAATCGATATCTATAAGCCAGGAGTGAATAGTGGGCTGTATTTTCCTATTTTTTTGCAATTATCATTGTTTTATGCAGGCAACTATTTAACATCCACTGTAAACCTTGTTTTACTGACTCCTGAGGCTCTGGTACAGCTATTTTACACCAAACAACTTAAGCGCTATATGCATTTACCGGCTGGAACAGATGAATGTGAGCAGTGAAGAAACCCCATTCGGTCACCCTAATGGGAAGTGAGACAACTTTGGCTATTGCAATGAACATTCTGATCTCGCTGCATGCAACATGATGTGCTATTGTTTCCGATGGTAAGGAGAAATAGGAGGCTGGGGGCTCATCACCAGGGAGGGGAGAAGAAAAAAAATTGCCTTTAGGTCTTCAGCCTCGTCTTTGGTGTAGCAAGGACTATGCCTGAGGGTCTGACGCCGTACACTGGGTCTCTAAGTATGTAATATGTTACTATGTATAGGTGATGACTAAAATCTTTATAAGCCATGTGTGCAGAACCGAGGCAATCTCACCGTGCGAGTGTAAGCATTTGGTCACTCTAGAGACGTAACACCGACTAATAATAGATGGGGGTAACAAATGATGGCAGAATTAAGATAAATACTAAGTTACTAAGTTTTCATTGTACAAACCCAGCTTAGTTTAGTATTTAAACCACTGTCTGTGGTCTTTTTCTGTCTTTCTGTCGTGTCTTTTAAGGCACTTTACTGCCACCAAACTACCGTCAAATAGAAATGTGTATCCCATCACCCCTTTTGCTTGTATGTCTGTCCTTGTACATGCATTGGTAAAACACGCGACGCAAGACTTCACACATGTTCTTCTTAAAATATAAACTATTCAATATTTTGACATCAACTATTGATCATCTATGTGTTGTGTGAAAGGAGAGTGTTTGTATTGATAAGTCCTGGCAGGAATATCACCCAACTCTGCAGTCTCCCCCCCCTCCCCACCACCCAAAAAAAATAATAATAATAATTGCTCTCCTTGCTTTTTGTGTTGGAGTCATTGTAAGGACAATAATCAGTTCACTGCTGACATCATTTGAGTTATGTGTGTATGAAGATAGAGGTAAGAGGCAAACAGACCTATTTACCCCCACTTTTGTGTCTTATTGTTTGTGCAAAAAGCCTTTTTGTGTATGGCCTGTATGTTTAATCCAAACTGTGCCCCATTTAACTGAAATAATTGAAACACTGACAATTATTAATGCCTGCAGTCCCACAGAAAGACAGACACAATCAAATGTATACTACACATATCCAACCAACAAGTGCTCCTTAAATGAGACAAGTACTGGAACCTCACTGCTGGAGGTAGTGAGACATTAAAAGATACAGACAGAGATGTCATTTGAGTTGGATGAATGAGAGTTATATCATTGTTTAACCATCGTATTACAGAAAAATGTGGACTATTTTGGCCGGATTAGTAGATGGCTCTCATCAAAGTAGAGCACTAACTTTGGTCAATTATAAGCATGTCCAGTAAATCCTTCCACATCTGCATTCAAAATATACAATTGATCACTGGGATAAATGGGACATTTTCACTTTTCAAAAAAAAAAAATGTGATGCTAAATTGGCATCTCACATTATTCATTTCATTTATTTATTTATTTTTATAGATCCTTAGTGTTTTAAACATCACTTTTACACTTAATTGAGCATCACATGTCACAAAAGAAATGTTTAGACAAAGGACACTTTGGAAAGATATGATGTTAACCCAGGGCAAAAAACAATGTGTTATTTTCTTAAAGACAGTAAAAATGCCCGTCAATAAAAATCCACTTTCCTAAAATGTCAGATCATCTTATAACTTATTTTCTTTTTAAACCAAATGTAACATGGAAATACTAAATAGGGATTCATTGTTGGATACATTTTTAAACCCAAGTATTCGGTAAATATGTTCCTACCCGAGGTGGTTATACCAGAGTTATACCTACTAGCACCGCACTCAAACACAATGTTGTGAGAAGGAGAACTGAATAACTTGCACATCCAGCTGTCTCATAGTGTAGATGGGTAAAAATATAGAGAGAGTAAGCATGAATGGGAAAAATGTCCGCGACTACTCTCGCAGTATACCCAAGTTCTTTTTGTTCACTATGCTTTTGCTCCACAGTGACTTCCTACAGACTATGGAAAGACGTTCTGCCTGTGTCTGCTAGAATATCACTGAACGAAAGCCTTGATAAAATGCCTAAGACGACCTCCAAAGAGTTCCTGAGACTTTTCAGTAAGCAGCCATTGTCATTAGTACCTACTGTAAATACTCATACATCTGCCATCTTAACCGCACTGCAGCACGAGCTGTCGTACGGAGAGACGCAATGATTGTTTGTGTTGCACTACCTCATCTCTGTACGCGCGCTTCTTTACATTAAAGAATGTAAAGAAAAGTAGAAGTAGCAAGACCCTGTGCGTCACCTGACTGCTGCTCGGAATGTGCATGACGACGACGAATGGGTAAAATGGCAAAGAAATGTATAAAACATACTTAAAGCTGAATTTTTTCATGGTATTTACATCCTTCATCGTGCACAAAGGAACGCTTTTGTCCGTAGGGACAATAAAGCCGTGTGCTTTTGGAAGAGCCCATAGTGCACTTGTCAGGATTGTGTAATTAAACATGGGCAAACTAAACAAGGGGCAGAATGGTTCAAGTGGGTTAAAATCACGTTCATCATGTTCAGTCAATAACCTCTATAGACACCCCCCCCCCCCAAGCCAAATATATATATCGATTTTTTTTCTATTATTCTATTCTGTCTTCCCTTTCATTTCAAATATCATAAAACATAGGTCAAACCATGGTGCACAGAAGACTTTTACAGTGTGCTCTGCTACAGACAGCCAGGACAAGTTAGTGCAACATTATGCCAGATGTACCTAATTAAGTGTGGTTGTCAGCAGCGACAGGCTTGTGGCTGGTATTGCTTTTCATCTTGTGAGTCTGTGTGTCAGTGCCTGTCATCATGTGGCAAAATGTGCTTCTGGAGACACCTACTGTACCAGGAACTACCACAGGAGCGTTTTTTTTTGCCAGGTGTTTATGTCTGTTAGCGGATTTGTTTTCACCAGAATTATGACACAACCGGGCAAGATGCAGTCACAAATCTTCATGGGTGTGTAGTTGAGACCAATATGAAGTTAGGAGTTAGGAGGCGGGTCTGGTCCGACCAAGGTCACCGAAAGTATGGAAGCCATGGACCATTGGCCACACCGCTGGCCCGATTTGGTGTTGCAGTTCTGGCTTCTCTACACTGAATACATTCAAGTAATATATAGAATTATTTATCAAATATATTCATCTTTCTCATCATCTCATACCTAGTGGGCCCCAGAACTCATACAATTACGTGTATCTGTAGCGATAGTGTTTAGCATCGAGATAAGCACATTATTTGATTAAAATAAGAAGATCTTTACATAATTGCCCACAATTCTCTGCCACAACTCTCCATTTTGTGTGGCTGAAAAAAGGTTAAGATGTATTTATAACAACACAGTATTCTGTTCTCATAAAGAATGTGACTTTTAATTTGAACACATTATGATAATCATTCAACATCAAAGACTTGTGAATTGCCTCGTGTTAAGGGTGTATGATTTAAAGACGTAGAAGAATATTTATCTTAAAATTACTTCAACACTGCAAGCTTTGCGTCATCCTGTTTGTGGAAATGAATTCATTTAATGAAGCGATTTAATTCATGTATATATGTATTTATTTTTAATGTTTTGTTGTCTCGCGGCAGGTCATTGGTAAATCCTTTATTCTTGTAATCTAAAGAGATGAATAGCATGCAAAAACAATAGGAGTAACTTTCTGTTGTAGTCCAGGGATCTTGTTCTCAAACCAGTGTACCATTTACACACAACTAAATAAAGCTGTTCAATAATAAGAGGCACAAAGTATCCTAAATCAAGCCTGGATTTGGTGCTAATGACAACTAACCTGACAAACGGTACAACATATAGAGAAAAGGCAACAAAAAAAAAAAATGAGCACAGTATTAATTGCTTTAAAAAAAACTGATTTTAACCAGGATGGCCTCTTAAACCTTTCAGAATTCTCTCATGGGTGCCTCTACGGTCCATAATGATAATGATGGAAAATAAGTGAAAGGTTTGTGAACTGATGTAAATTGAGCCACTTTTAAAAATGAAGTCGAACCATACAGTCATGGGCTAAGCGATACTTCCTGAGCTGTCAAATGGCTTTCCTACCTTAAGGTAAATTAGTAGTTTATGTTTGCTTTGTTCATGGTATAGCATGTGTTGAAGGATGGACAATCTATATGAAGCTGGATTGACTTCAGTTAGAAGAACAGCTTCGGAACAAATTCATTAGAATTGGGAAAGCATTTTGTTACAAACTGCATTCAACACAAGAGCACTCATCTAATCAATAGAGGACAATCCCTGTGAAGTTGAATGGCACAACCTTGCCTCAGATGAAAGACTGAATGAGCAACAGTTGGACACTTTACGACATGTGAAAGCCTTAGGAAAAATGTATAATCCCAATAAGTCTACCTATATATATGAGTTCAAGGGCAATTTTCAAACAATGAAAATCATAATTCCCAATCCTGAGATGTTCCACTTTCCTTAAATGGCTTAAAGTTTCCTTTTTCTCAGTAGTGACAACAAAGGTATTTGCATTCAATTCCTCTCATAGTGATTCCAACAGTGCAACGAATCTGTGGTGTTTGTTGTGTCTTTTCCTCTCAGGCTGCCAGGAGTGGATGATAAATGAAATGGCATGGTAATTGCATTTCAGTGTTTTGAGTGGACAATCTTTACAAGATTTTGAAGTTGGTCTTACAATTGGTTGTTCCTACTAAATCCACTCAAACTGGATTATAGTCGGATTGCTGTCTCTCAAATGTACCCCATCAATTCATCAGCCATAATATATCATCCCCCATCCAATTATTTTTGCCATACCACATTCATTCAACTACTACCAAAATATGTTAAACTGGTATTTTGCAGTAAAATAATGAAAAGTAACCATAAGATATATTTGGTTGCATTCAAAAAGACAGTTTAGAAATATCGAAATATAAAAAATTAAACCCTTTTTGTTACTCCTTTACAAATCCATCCGAAGTAAAGCTACAGTATGAATTACTACTAGAGACAAGGATTCCAAGCCCTAATAGCTGCCATATCTAGGATCAAAACACTTATTTTAGTGAACTTTTCAGACGTGAGAGGTGCAGAACAGCGGCAGGTGTCAAAATGGTATTGCATAGAACCTTAATCAAAGGTAGAACGCAGGGATTGTCTGCTGGAGCCTGCAGAACAGTAACACAATCACATCTATCAGCCATTGACAGCACACACTCAAACTTACAAATGTCTGCCAAAATGCAAAAGGCGCAGACACACCTGCACACATACAGTATGTGCACACACACACACACACTCACACACTCACACACTATGCTCATACTCACTCAAACATTAATTTATGAGAACACTTGAAAAAAAAAGTGATTTTTGAAAGAGGAAAAAAAAAGTCAGTATATTGTCAGTATACTGTGAATGCTCTTAGTAAAGGCTTGTACTGTACTAAAGCTCAAGCTGGCTGTCGTTGATCCTGTCCCACTACGTCCAACTTGAAGTGTAAGATGTGCACTTGATGAGACAACAAAACTGTGATTAAAACATCATCAACATCAAATGTAATTCCTATCCCATGTCCTAGTGCTGATATAAGTGATTACCAGTGCTGTTTTCAGACCAATGAGTGCTCTACATGTACCAATCTTTGACCAATCCAAGATGTTCAGTACTATGTCCCCACCAAAACTGGAAGTACAAAGGTTCCCGAGAACCTAAAACGGTTCCTGAGTTCCTGGATAGGTTGCTACCGTGGAAAGGGCCATTAGAGAACTCATGCAGGGAAGTCATCTTTTTCTGTAATAAATTGGGTTATTGTTAGCTGTTGAATCAGTGCTCCATTAATATTGTTTGCTCCTGGTATCATCGCTATCTGCCAGCCAGTATTAGCATCCAGCTATTATTGCATTTACTCTGCCTTGCAAGTGACATTTCTACTGCTTGCAGTTCCATGCATGTGTTACAGATTAAGAAAATAATCTAATCAGAATACAATCTGCAAGGATTGATCTGTTTTGACGGCTCAAGGTTAGAACTGCCATACTAAGACTATGCAAGGGTGGTGAAATGAAAATTACATTTTGGAAGTTCAACCCCTTCCCCTGAGATTGGTACTTGAACCAAACACACTCAAAGAGATTACTTCAAAGACAGTATTCCTGCAGGAAAAACAGCATTAACATATTGGAAACAATAACCCACTCCACGAGTCGAGTAAACCAAAACAATGCACAACCATACAAAAGACCCCGTTTTCATGGAAATTATTCAGGGGAATTAAGGTATTGCCATATGAGAAAGTCTATCTCCCCTCAAGCATGGGGGGGGGGGGCACTATTCACACAGTCTGTCAATATATTTGATTCAGCATACTTTTTCTTTGTTTTGATATTGAGGGGTGTTGGTGGGGGGCTTCTGCACACTGCAAATCATTTTTTTTATTTTGAAACTTTAAAATTGCAGTGGATTCTCTTTAACATACTCTGTAGTCCTGATGGCATGATTTAGAGGACTGTTTCAAAACAACAACAAACAATGTTTTCTCTTGAAATAGGCCATTGGAGCTTACAGGGTGCCTACTAGGATTACAAAGTAAAGGGCATTCAGTAAATTTCAATACTAAACTAGGTCATGACAACATACACTAGGATTAGGAAAATCCATATGAAATGATTGTGTTATGAGATTGTCATCTGTATTGAAAAAACGTCTTTATATAAATTGGTATTTATACTTCCAATTTACTGTACAATCAAAAACAAAAGAAAACAAACTGGATGTAAAAGACAATTGGATTGGTTGACAGGCTTTGGAGACTACAATTAAACAATATTTCTCAGTGCTTCAAGCATCTTTCTTATCTTGTGACCTGAAATCTTTGGTTTATTTATGTAAAAGATTAAAGAAATCAATTTTATGAAGATGAGTCTTGTGAGGATTCAATCTCCGAAATTCCTTCAATAGTGCAGGACTATCGTTGTATGTTTTCTTCACGCCTAGAAACAGTTTTCAATAAAAGGAAAAAAACTATTTTAATGCACCAACTGCCAAGCTTTTTACTCATTAACTATATTGTTTTATTAGAAAAAAATAAATACATTAATAATTTTGTGAACGATAACTCTTTCCACCCGCACAAGTACATAGCCTCGAGGACAAAAAATGGGCATGAATCAAAATCCCTGATGTATAATCCTTCAAATAGAAAATCCACTTCAAAGTCTTATTTCATCCATCCAAGACTCATATGCTCACGCCTGCACCACTACAGTCAGGCCCCTCAGGTACTAGTTTTAGGGTCAATGTGCTGATAAAACCAGCTAATGATGCCTTCAAAGACCACTAGGTCTATGGAGGCTGACCACAGGAGATTCAACTTTTTATTTCTATATTTATAAATATATATGAGCCCATTTATTTATTAATTTAACCTCCCGCACCTTAGCTTAATTCTTACCCCTTTTCATTTAATATTCATCACAGAATTCTACTCATATTGTGAGTTGATTTTGTTTGGCAGGTCTCAGGGGCCTCTGATCGGCTAGAGATCACTGATAGTTCTGATCTTATTATACAGTATATGTGGATGCATGTATTAATGTGAATGTGTGTATGGGAAAGGGCCCCGATTGAATACATGTGATTAGGTGTTGGGATGGCATTCTGCACAAAAAAACAAGATGAATCTAATTCCTTATTATATCCTCAAATAAATTCCTGCCCCTCAGGTAAACCATTGATCAAGATCACCACTGCTCTGTGACTCCATTTGTTAAGAGCTGGCTCTATTAAATATGCTGCCTATTCCGGAGCTATAAAATAACAATAACCCAAGCAAGTCGAGGGAATTCCTGACAGTTTCTATCAACGCATACCATATTCTCTGCCTCTGATGTCTTTCAGGGGAATATTTAGGAATTGAAATGAACTTGTAGCTTGTACCGAACTTATTTCTAGTCACTATTGGAGCTCGTGACTATATAACTTTCAACCAATACCCTTTGCTTAAAAGATAAAAAGCCTAACCCAACAATGCATTGACAGTTGGAGTAGAAAGTCTTCCAAGAAAGTAGGAAAAAAATAGGCTTTCATAAAATTCTAAATGATGTGGAATCCCACCGAATCAAATCTACTTATTAATTTTAAATACACTTGGAGGCAGGACATTTATAGAAAATTCAAAATGACCACTTTTGTGCTACACTATTATTATAGCACCATGTTTATCATTGTCCTTGTACAGACCGATTAAATGTTTGACTGCATTTCTATGTGTTTCAGGATGCAGTACAGCTGACATTGGCTTAAAGATGCACTTAGCAGAGAGTAACTGCAACTGCAATGGGGCCTTATGTGAAATTAAGGAACTGAATGCTGTATCTATAGGCTCATAAGACTAACCGCTTCTTCCTTTATTATAAAAGACAAAGAAGAGAAGAGTACAATGATGTGGTTAACAAATAATGAACCATCATTTCTATGGTCCACTGTTCAAATGAATAAAATATAGACTCAGCAGATTGGGGCATACATGTGGTCAAGAACAAGTCTCATAGTCCAGTCGGATTGAGCTGCTTCAATACACAGCTACATTTCATTACCAATTATTGTACTCATTTTGGTGCCTTTCACTATTTTATCTCAAGCTGAGGAATGCACCACAATAACAGGGTTATGCAATAACGTGTACACCTCTTGCAGATGTGTTTACTCCAAAATGCTGTAATAAGCTAATGTGTTGCCATGCGATACTTTGTCAACTTGCAGCAACACTATCTGTGTAACAAATTATCTAAACCTCTAAATAACCTATTTACCCTTTCACAACTCTTCCATAATTATGAGATATAGGCCTACTAGCACTGAGAAAAGCAAAAATAAATATATGAACATGAGGACTAACTAGTAAAGAAACGTATATGCTACTATGGTACAATTGTGAACTACACAGAAAAGCATAAAAAAAAAATTAAAAAAGGCACAACAATTGATTTTATCTCACACATTATCTTACATGTCAAATATCTAAGAGATCATAGAATGCACTCTGGACAAATTCCAACATGTGGACTGTACTGCTGGCTTCATGTGGGCATGTTGTACATATCAAAAAAATGTTGTAAGTACCAAGACTTGAACTGCATGGGTTCTCAAAACTGGGCAACACATCAAAAGCTGCCGCAGCATCTGATTTTTTGTAACTAGGAAGTTTTTGATGATGACACCTGGTCACATGTACCCCATTAATAAAGATAAGATGACTTGCCACTACCAAAATAAAAAAAAGGCCTACAAAGTTATTTGCGGAAAAGACTGAACTACAATCAGAATGTATAGTTGAATTCAGCCTTGTTTGTGGTATCTTTCATTCCTAAATATTATTATCACTGTCAAGATATCATTGTAACTATATTATTATTATTATTATTATTATATAGTAATTAATAGATTATCTACTGTATTGTAACTTTATCCTAAATTGACTGGTGTATATATATCAACTTGAACAACTCTTGCACGTGACTCCAGCCTTCATCAAATGATAAAGTGATGAGACTTTTCAGATGAATTGAGGGATTACATGCTTATTTAAGGGATTTTAGAAAATGTTACAACCTATTAGTCTCGTAGAGCCCTTTCAAAATCAAGTGGATCATCTCAAAAGTAGATTGTGACCAAGATGAAAAAACAAGTCTAGTCTTGAATTCCTGAAGAGTTGACATTTTGTAGAGTATGGGTTTTCCGCCAAGCAGTGATATGTGCACATTGACGATGTGTCTCTCTGGAACCAATTCGTATCATAAAATAAATAGACAAATACATAAAAATGCTGTTTGGTTGTCAGTGTCACAACATATTGGGTTAGAGTGAGCAACTCGAACACCAAAGAAGAACAAGAACTGTTGCAGAAGACAGAATAGGATGTTCCTCCCATTCACAGTTGATGCCTTTTTTAAGCTTACGCTGTTTGTTTTTTGATGATGATTTTCCATGATAAATTGCACGTACTGTATTTCCCAAGGTGCACAGCATGAGGCTTCTGCAGAGTGACAGGGAGTTTAAAGCTGCTAATGTTGCTGACAATGGAAAATCATTTGCAGGGATGACTGTTTGGCCCCTGAGAAGTTCTATCTATCTATCTATCTATCTATCTATCTATCTATCTATCTATCTATCTATCTATCTATCTATCTATCTATCTATCTATCTATCTATC
>CALSBV010012174.1:10526695-10563456 GCA_943590825.1 Bovichtus diacanthus | reverse complement strand
GTGTGTGTGTGTGTGTGTGTGTGTGTGTGTGTGTGTGTGTGTGTGTGGTTTCTTGTGTGTAAGTGGCAGTGCAGCAAAAAAGGAAAAGACAATGAAAATACTACTTACTATTGAGACAGCTTGCATTATTTAAAAATTGCTGAATGTAAACAAATATAGCTTTCCCTAGGCAAAAAAAAACAAAAAACTCAACAATTCTTTTAGTTAGCTCGTGCCTTACTATAACAAGAGTTATCTATAGGGTTTCTCATCACAAATTGAGCATCAGCGCTCGAGAAGCAGAAAGGCCGACTAAAGCATAGTAATGTATAGAGGCAATGTCATTGTGAGTTTTAGCATAGAGGCTTCATATAAAGTAACATCACCCCCAGCCTTTCCTCTTCTCTGGATTTATCACATTTTGTCGCTCTGCGACATAGTCTCAGGAAGACACACACGATGACAACTGCACCTCTCTTAGGATCGCTGTTGAATCTCACCTTAAAGTTTTCCTGTCAACAGAGCCTGTAAAACATGCAGCAATTTCCAAATCTGAACAAAAAAGCTTTGTTGCAGAAAATAACATTCCTGTACAAAGGCTAGCGTGGTCTAGAATTGCAATTTCTTTTACTTGATTCACAGAAGGCTATTCACAATGTTACCAGTGGCTTGTTGCATACTCTGCTGCAAAGCACTATTCAGGGGAAGGGCTGAAGGAGAGTTCTAAGTATAAAATAAATAAAACGAAAGAAAACAATTTCTGAAAGATCCACAGTTCTATATACAAAAAATAGCATGTGATAATCCGTCATTTTATGAAAGAGCTTCAAAATTATTTCAATTAGCTCTTTATTTGTCTATATAGAAGCAGCTATTAGTGAAAAATCTAAATGATAATCTGTAAGAAGAAATAAGAAAACAAAATGCTGTAACTACTACTGGTTGCTAAAGATTCATATCCAAATCCCAAATATTAAAAAAGCACCAACAACAAGGAAACATGTCAAACCAAACTTTATGACACTCCATGGGCCAATCAGCAGCAAGACGCATCATACAATTGGTGCCAACATTAGATGTGTATAGTAGCAAATATGGCCTTTCAGCATTTGACACTTTGACCTTTAATTATGTTAAACATTTGAAAACAGTTCCATAATTCATAAGTTTTTCTTTTTCAAACTCACACCATCACACTGGTATCACATTTAATTACATTGTATAAAATGATAATGCCCACGTCGGGCCAAGCTATCGACACACTGAATTATAGTTACAGTTCTTTATGTTGCACATTTTAGTCAAAAAATAGAACAGCGGCGAGGAAAGGTTATGACCTAAATCTAAATCTGAAAAAGTATATAAAGAGTTGTAGCTCAGTAGTTTTACTGAATATTATTGTATTTGCAAACCCCCTAATGTCCCCTTTGTCGTCTCAGCTCACGCCCAAATATGATCTAGCACTCCATCACCGTCTCTTTCAAAGGTCCACATACTGTCAACAATGATAGCTGCAAGTGTCGGTAGCATTTTAGCTAATGTGATCTTCCGACTTGGCCAATAAGTATATGATAGTGTGTAAACCACGTAACTGTATTCGTCACTGAAGCCTTCACAGTGACACCTACAAGTATAGAGTATAAATAATGTGTCACTTTTGAAAGACACAATTTTCCAAGTAAAACTATATATTTTCACTCTAAACAGTATGAAATGGTCTCTAATGTTGGATACTTTCCTTCTCCTTCCTTTTTTTACCACCCCCATTTGTTTCTTTGAAATTATCTAACATTCAATGAATTCAAATTGATGGATCAAACTCACAAGCACCCTGAACAACATGTCTCTCAGAAAGTGTTCTACCTTCTCTCTCCGCTGTTAGCTCAGACGATACTCCTGCCTCTCTAATCCAAACTTGGTTCAGTTGTTTCTTCAAATTCAAATGCCTCCTTTAGAGTTTCTGAAAAAGTGACGCTTTAATAATAATAATAATAATAATAATAATAATTGTTGTTAGACTCAATTTCCAGCATTATACAATGTTGATTGTTCAACAACTTGTCAAAAACAAGAATATGCACACCTAAATGACTTGCCTAATGTCACTTGTCACACATGCAGCTGTCTTACGTTTTTAACACGAAAAAGAACGAGCTTACGCTAAATTAATGTCCTTCTAAATTGTCATGTAATGTTATTTGATATTGTGAATTGAAATAAGGGGACGTCATGTATCACAGTTTATTTTATTGGCATGCAGAAAAATCCTCGCGGGCATACAGCTTTGATTGTTTTGGATTCCTCGCACGTCAATATTGTAATACATTTGGAAACTCCAGTGTTCCAGACCCTGGTAATAAATATACATGGCAGTACATATATTGATCTATATGAGTCTGGGGACCACTGAGTGAAAAACTCCCAATAAATCAGTGGGTCATATGCAGTCTGCAAGGTGACTTTTCCCAGTTTCTTAATGTATTTATCCTGTCGCAAAACAAATACGCTGGAGGATGAAACAATTAATGAAGGGAAGGTGCATGCGTGGCCAAGGACTGTCAGCCCAGAAATTCACCAACCATGGGACGGAATAATTTCAGCCAGCTGTGCCTTTTCACGTTAGTTCTTGCTCATGAAAACACCCCCTCCCTCGCCATACAACAACTTCCCGATGCACTCCGGTTGACAGAGGAAAGGCGCTGTGGCCGTCTCGCTTCGAGGCGATAATGAGAGTCATCATTCCCTCTTGGGCTGGAAGAAAGGGGGCCTCCTCTGTGGTGATGGCGTGCTAGCATGTTCGTGTCTATGTGTGTGCTCACATGCATGTGTTTGTCTTTGAGCTTCTTTAGTCCGGGGAGGCCCAATAAGCAAACAGCGCAGTGCTTTAACGAAGCCGGAGAGATCTCCCGTTGAATACAGCTTGGACGTGATCCCTGTGTAATTATGTGCATTAAATCAGGCGAAAAGTCCAAATATTGACTTTGTAAGCTTTAGGGAGACAAATAAAATAGACCGTCCGATATATCATATTGCAGGTTCCTCGGCCATTCATATGTTTGGGGAATATGTATCAGGTTTCATAAAAGAAAGATTTTTTTTTTTTTTAAATGAAACTTAACATAGTGATTCTGATCTACGTAACATGAATTGCAGGAAGGATGTGTTTGCACAGGTGACGAGGTTCTGTGTTACTACGAGGTCGTTACTTGTAAGGATAAACTTTAAACACAGGGATATTTCCTGTCTTTTCAAATCACCAGTGGGGTTTACATTTAATGAAATTGCACAAATTCAGTAACAATGTCTACAAGCGGCTTCTTGGACATTAAAAGGCGACCTAAGAGATACCTTGAGATATTTACATATTGTGGTACATGAACTACATCTGTAGTTCTGTAATAAACATTCTGATGTATTGTGCAAGTCCATAGAGAGAGAGAGAAACAGAGAGAAGAGGAGAGGGAAAGCAAAGAGTCTTAGGACATCAGCTTCTCTGTTGAACACAGTAGACGAGGTTGGCAGTGGAACATTACGATATGACTGTGCAGCACTTGCTTTCACGTTGTGCCCAGTTTACTGTAAGTTGTAAGTTTATCATAGTTAAACATGGCCCGAGGAGAGTAAGTGTGATTGTGCGGAGGGACCGGAGAATATGGCAGACAGAGGTCGTAAGGCATCTTGTGCTCGCAGCCATGGGCTGATTAAACAAGGGATGAAGTATTCAAACATGGCAGTCCACTCATTTCATAAGAAAGCTGCTCACCAAGGACGAACACAGGGAGAAGTTGTGGCTGTGTACATACTAATGCATGTACGTTGGAGTCTTTCTCTCAGTCTGTTTGTACCAGCCCAAGGGAGCGTGGGTAGGGAGGACCTCACTTCCCTGTGTTTACATTGTGTCTATACTTCTGTATTGTTAGCTTTTCCATTTCGCTGATGGTGGACCCAAGGGAGCACAACAGGTGATGAATGATTAATGCAGGGAAATCTGAGACTCCAACTAATAAGAATACAACTACAAGACAATGATTTGTAAGGCAAATCGTTCTAAAACAGTTTTCTCTCCTTTAGTCAATATAAAAAAACACAAATATATCAAATCTAAAATGCCCTCACACAATGTTAAATGCACAGATCAATATATATATATATATATATATATATATGTTTTGTCTGTCTTTAAGCTAGAATTAATATGAGTGGTTCAGAATATTTGCCCTTATTTGTTATGTACATTACAATCCCTCAGCTATAGTTCACACATCAATAACATAAGGGCAGCAGAGATATAAAATAAGCTTCAAATGAGGAGACACACACACACACGGCTGAAGTAGAGAGGGCTCTATTGGCAACAGCGTATTCAAATCAATAACTATATGGATTCACTAATGCCGGAGCGAAACCTCAAAGTTCAAGTTTTCTAGTGGAATATTACAAATGCACACAATGCAGAGATCTTGAAGAATATTTACATTGGATAGATAGATAGAGAGAGAAGAAAAGATACGGTAAAAGAGAGCAGCTTTTACAGAAGAATAGCCAACTATGTGTAATACACAAGTGAGGAATTTACAGGCAGCAAAGTATTCCTTCATTATGAAGGGGCAAAAATAAATAAACTTGGCATTTCTGTTTACAATGAAAGCAGACTATGATGAGACTGCTACAAGAACCCCCCCCCCCCCCCCCTCACTCCCCGAATGTTGATATAGTTGATATAGTTGATAACAGAGAGTAAGAAAAACTGACATCATTAAGATTCACCAGTGTGCAAGTAAAGCAACACAAGCAAACCTCCTCCAACCCCCAGATGACTATCAAGCACTGTGTTTTCTAAGCATGGAGGTAATGAGACAAATACGCATTACTCAAGTAAAAATGGCATGAATATTAGCATCACATTAGGCCCTGAATTTAATGATGTTGTAAGTACAATATGTCACTGTAAGTAAGAGGCAAAATATACTTCTATACATTCTATAGGGAAGAAGGAGAAGATATGAATAAAGCAGAGTGTGTCTGCGTGAGTACAGTGTCTCATACAGAAGCATGCCTAAGCGCAGATGGAGTGGAGAATGAGAAAATGATAGGGAATATAACAAATCATAACTGAGCTTGACATGCCTTTGCATGTGGTGGTGAAGTATAATGACTGTACAACATCATTTGAGCTTATTAAAAGTAATGACTTGTGTTAAGTGAATCTATGGTGATCGTTTAGTGAGAAATGGGACAATCAGTACTCACTAAAGGGGTGCAAGGGGTCCAATATTCAGGGTTCAGCTCGGCTCGCGGACGGAGGTCCAGATATTCAGGGTTCAGTTCAGTTCGGGCACGAGTTAATGTTCCCTTTATGGAAGATTGAAAAAAAAGGTCTGTTAGAATTGCTTGTTTGGCTTTGGTTTGTTGAAGAAGAATCTTTAGTTTTAAGAGCTCACAAACCCAACATATGTTTCACTCTGCAGCAAAGGACAGTAAACATATTGCAATGTAAAAAGCTTTTTTAGTTTTTAAGTCATCATTTGTTTTACTGCCCTCAAAAGAACTTGACTCTGCACTGTCTTTACTGTCTTTCCAATGAATAAAGATAAACCAGGAGCAAAAAATCATTATCTATAATGACTATTCACAGCAGAGCAATTAAAACAAGCTGAATCAACATTCCACAGCACATTTCCAACAGGAATTCCTGCAAAATGAAGAGCAAATGATATTCCAAATGAGGTTAGAATCCACTTTTGCATTCCTGAGGCCCTATGGCCTAAGTGACAGGCCAGTAGACTGAATCTGCTGGGCCCCATGAGGTCCATGATGTATACTGTAATTATCTGCTGATTCTCAAAATGGCTGTGTGTAATGAGGCTATGCTGCATGAAGCCCCAGGCATAAATCACTGTCTTTAACTGACTTCCAGATGACCAACAACAACACAGAGCAAAAGCAGAGAGAAAGGAGGGGATGGGTTATCTGGGTAGCAGCACTACAGAGCATCCAACGTGTGCTTCTTATCAGCAAAGGCCATATTGTTCGGCAAACTTGCTTACTTAAGACTTTCTGTCTCCCAAAAATAGTCAACTCACTTGTACTTATTCTCAGTAATTTATCTGTTTACAGTTTGGCTCCCAATGTATTAACTGCTCATAGCTTTATTTAGCTATGCAACACAGGTGGAGACTTTTTTACTGATGCTGTGTTAGGCTCAGCTACGTTGAATGGCAATATGCCAAGCACTCTGTGAGACTGTCTGCTGTCATTGGCATGAAACTGTTTCCATCGTCTGACTCACACACACACACACACACACACACACACACACACACACACACACAGACATAAACAAATAAACAGCTACCACCCCCACCACAAGACACTGACACATTTTGAATATGAATAACTATATAAAGATTTTTTTTAAGATTGTGTATACAGGCTCAGTTAGCAGTTACTTACAGGATTATACCGCATCACACACAGAAATGGCTGGTTGGTAGCATACAGCGCAATTCAAACAGATACAACAGGTTCATCACTTGTCTGCACGGGAAAAGTATACAATCAATAACAAGGCAACATTTTTGCATCTTTGATTGGAACATTGTCGTCAGCGAAGATCGACCAGGAGGAGTTTTTTTTTTTGTGCTCATTTTTGTATCATATTTGTTTTGTTAAAAAAACAAATAATAGAATAGCACTTGGTTTTATTACGGTTTTTATTAGGTTGGAATTCCAAACATCCCTTGAGTGAACAATTTGGGATTTTCGAAAATATAATTGGACACCAACAGAGTGACACAATTTGTGATTATATTTTAAGCCTTGTGTCCTATTCATGTTGCTGTTAATCTGGGGGGTGGGGGGCTGAGTTGTGTTGACTTATTGCGAGTGTGTGACTTTAACTGTAAGTGTTAAAATTCTAACATTCTATACCCAATATGTGCTCAGACAACTTGTTCTCACAACCATTTCCCTCACAAATTCTTCCAATTATTGGCAAACGATGAGGGAAATAGGTGAAAGAGTAGAGCAATACTCAGAACCTTTATCTCATTATGCATCTTCTTAATATATTCCACTTGTCTGTCACTCTAATTAATGGCAGTCCTACTCCATAAACCGCTCAGAATGTGAGATTATTTATTAGTATCCGCCATTTATCACCAGTGGAATAAGTGACAGTGAGGGGAAGTGAGAGTTGGCAACATTATAATTGATAATTTTTCAGTCCACAATGTCAGAGTGAACCTGGTAAATCCTTGGTCGCAGTAAGTGATACTGTCAAAGTTGATAACAAAAATAAGTTGCATGAATAAAACAGGTTATTGAGATTGATTGAGTGCTGGCAGTGACATGAGATGTTAGTACACTCTCCATTAGCTGAAATGTCAAAAGTAGAACATTTTGGATCGAAATGTTGTCGCGAAAGATAAACAGGTAATTAGAGTCAGGGTAGCACAAACACATTAGGAGTCTACTTTTAATGTATTCGGCTTTCTGTTTCGTAGCGCGCCTATGTTGCCTCCTCATTTGCCAGAAATCAACATTAAAATTGATATTTAGACCTAATTTAAACTGCCTGGCAGGTATTGGCCTAAAACAGAGAGAATGTACATTTCTGGGCGAGAAAAACTGCTCAATGTTAACTGTGATTTGATCTTTTGGGGTGAAATTGATTTGGTTTCCAATTTAATTAAAGCAATAGAGAGGCTGTAGGGAATGATGATGGTGGGATGACTGATGGAGAGTCCCACATTGAAAGTACTCCAGAAATGCACAGTGATGTTGAGGGGACAGTTGCATTACAAATGGAAAACAAAATGAGAACAAAATTAAACCAGCAACGCATCATAATGCAGTCTCAACAGCCTGTGGCAACTGACTTTTGGTCATGTTGTGGCTCGAGGCATGCTGCAGTGGAACAGGGGTTGAGAAATACATTTTCAGATGGTGTGGGTGGGACTAGCATCCATCATGACCAGTTGCAACACAACAGTCCGGACAAAAAAAACCTTTCCCAAAAATAAACCGATTTTCTTCTGTAGGAGAGGCAGTTTCATGACAAGTGAATATATATCACCCTATATTTGTGTGGGAGGATATAACACATTTGCTTACTGTGTTGTTCATGTCCCCGAGAAACCATCGCTCAATTCAGGAACAGGTTAAATTACATAAGAATCAGGGGGACAGCGGGGATAGGTGGGGGCAACCACAAGCCATTTCCTGACATCTTCAGAGGGCACTGACACTTCCACGGTTCTCATTTCACACATGCTGGTACGTAATCTTTGCTGGATGGCAGTCGCCTCAAACACATTTATACATGAATACATACTAAAAGAAATTTCCCATTTTTTTTGGATATGATGTGTTACAAGTAGAGGACGGAATGGCTGAGCGATACAAGTTCAAATCCACGAGAAAACCACATCTTCATTCTCATACCTGATCTGTGCGGGGTTAGTATGCATTGGGCAAGAGGCAGGGTACACACTGGGAAGGTAGCCATTCTGTTATATAGCCAGCACACATTGATAGACAATGTTATTCATGCCTATGGGCAATTTAGAGTCTGCAGTTTAGCTTAACTGCTCGTCATTAAACTGCGGTAGGAAAGTGGAGCACATGAAATGCACACTGATTCCAACAGAGACCCCCTGTGCTGTGAAATTATATTTCCAACCACCGTCCTACGTATTGTTCCCACCGTTGAAATTCAAGTCAAGATCATAGTGATTCAACAAAATACCGAATGGGCAAGAGTAGGAAAACACTCCACAACCATGTGGCTTTGTCAGCAAAAAGCTCAGCCATGTGCCATCATGAAATTAGAGCCCCCGCGTGTTCCTGCCAAATAGAGTCGAGTTCTGTTACGTCTGTGTGTAAAAACTGTTTTCCACAGATGAGTATCTTATCAAAACTGGACATGTAGCTGTTTGTTGGGGAGGCATACACTAAAAAAATGTTTGATGAGATCTGGCTGTGGTTGTATGGAGGACAAACGCACTTCCCTGTAAGTTGCTCTGGACGAAAAACATTGAGCACAGGAATAGTATATTTAAACTGTAGTTCTAAGTCTTATGAAGCTACAGCAGCTTTTAAATGAAAAAGTAAATCAAAAGGTTTCACAAACAATTAGTGTTGCTTTGGCTCATTTCTAGTAACCCTGAAGAAAATGAACTTTTATGACCAACATGTAAAAGGTAAGAATTAACAGCATACCACTGAAAGTCTCCACGGGCCTGTAAAGCTACTCTCTCTGTTGAACTTGTCTGTATACTGTGGGCTGAGAAGATGAGTTTCATTAGGAGGATAAAACACACTTTAATCAGCTTTACCATTAGTCTACCCCTGCCAAGCCCTCCCAGTCACAGCAGACCTTTAGTTCCGTTTAATTACCTTAGAGATACCACTGTATGCACTCTTCCTTGACATCACAGGACAACATTTGTTTCTGAACAAGTGTTGTGTGTGTGTGTGTGTGTGTGTGTGTGTGTGTGTGTGTGTGCGCACATTACTAAGAAAAAGAACACGATGTTTATCTTGTGAGTAGTGGTAAGACTCCAAAGGGAAAAACAGCGGTGTGTTACGTCGATGACTCATCTCTCTGATGATTCAGCCTTCTGATCATTATGTATTTACCTAGCCATTCATTTAGTCCGTCTTCATTTATTAACACAGTTAGCATGTCACGATGTAAAATGTTAATTGGCACAAAAAACTTTTCGCATGAAATGTATTAGGAGCTGGGCAATTATAAAACGGGGGAACGGGAGCAAAGTGAGCAGAATCGTCTGCCCGGATGATATACAACAATGACCATATTCCACTTATAGTATGTTAATAGTTAACACTTAAAGCACAGTAAAATAAATCAAAGCATCATCTAACTTGTCTCTGGAAATTGCCCAACATGGGTTAATATATTAAGGCAATAACCACCCTGTCTCCTTCAGAGCAGCCTGCTGACTTACAGTCAGAGCTGTGGCTATACACAATGAGCCCATAAAGGGGTCCTGTGTGGGGGAATCTTCCTCTGGACATCAGATGGAGATCAGCTGAGGAGCGTTGTCTCTTAATACACCATCCAGTAACCACTTCATACCAAATAATTAGAATTTGCTGTTAAATTTTTTTTCTTTTCTTTACTTTTTGGTTTAAAAAAAATGTAAAAGGAATGTACAACAGGGTGGGTCTGGGGGGGATTGTGTTGTTTGGATGGAAAGGCAAAGTGCTCAATGCAAAGGAAAATGAAATGCAGGGGAAGGAAGTTGGTGATGATTAGAAAATGAGAGCGCACAAGACGGTGCTACTAACTTATTTATATTAAGCTGTTGAGATGACTGGGTGAGAAAATCTGTGATTATTATTCTTTGATTTGCAAAGCTATGCTGGGGTTGGCCCTTCCTTTGGTGGCGGCATTAAACTTTATGTTTACGGGTCCCAGTGTTAAGCCCATTTCCACGCTCCCCATTCCACACACTAAGTATTGACATTTCATTTAAGTTAACGACAGCGAGAAGGGTATTTTATGACAGAAATGTAATGGAAATGCAGCGGGTGTTGCACTAAAAAATATCACCCAATTACAAGGACATCTTTGCATAGTTGCAGAGTTAAGAGGGTATGCATGATGCACCTCTGCTTTGTTCGGAAAGAACAAAGAGAGAGGAATTAATCTCAGCCCTCCGCCCCACCACTCCCTCTGCTGCATTAAAACACATACAATGAGAATATTCTCTGATGAAAAGCCTACACTGTGTGTGTGTGTGTGTGTGTGTGCGCGTGTGTGTGCGCGTGTGTGCATGTGTTTGCCCCCACAAAAAAAATTATATTATGTTTGATATGATAATTAATTACACAAGTTTAAAAGTGCCCCTGCTACATGTGAATTAGTGCAGACAGAATGTCTGAAGTGTGTTCAGAGACGGGGAAAGAAGAAATGTAATACTGTGGATTGTTAACATGGTTATTCAATGAAGGTGCTTTGTGAGCGAATGGAAAACAAATTAGGTTAAAGTCTTGTGACAAGATAAATAAAGCCTTGATCAATTAAGTGGTTGAAAAAAAGACGGCCGTCCAGCACTCAATAGGGGCAGTCTTGCTGTTACAGTTTCATTCTTGAGCCACAGAGAAGCATTGATTCTCCCTGGCACCCTGTCCTTGTCATTACAGTCGATGCTGAGGCCAGCCCAAACCATTCTCAACAACCGCTAATGGCTTCAAGGAATTCAGCTGGACTTGTGGCGGAATTCTAATAAGCAGATTTTATGAATCTCGAGGGCAGGAGGCTGCAGGTCGTCCAGAGAACACAGCGAATGCATTAACAAAACATTTCTCCATCATTACTGCACAGTTGGAACAACTTCTGCTTTTAGATGCTGAAATGAGATCGAGGTTATAGAGGTGTCACTTTTTTTCTGATGAAACAGGCTGCAATAGTGATAATTGTAACCTGACTGAACAAACATTTATTCTGTTTTAAAAAGCTGTTTCCCACCTATTAACAACCACGTGACATTCGAGTTTGGTGAGAAAAGTATTTTTTTTTTTTTGTTCTTCTTTCTCATTGTTCTCCTTCCCCCCTTCATCTATTCTGTAATAGCCCCTTTCAACCTCCAAGTGTAGGACTTCATCTCACTGGGGGTCTTTTCTGTGCTTCTGGTCTCAGAATATTGTTACCCAGGGAGTTCTCCCAAAGGAGTCATGTACAAAAGGAGCAGAGAGTTGTTGCAGAGCAGCACTTTTCCCTGAGATCAGTTGGGTTTCTAGTGGTCAGTCTGTTTTGTACTTTTCTGACCTTGTTTTTCTTTTGCAGACAAGAGTTCTTGCTCCCTCCTCTTGAGAGAACAGTATGTCTGGTGTAACTCTCTAAGTGTCGTTTAAGCTGTTCTATGGCCTTGTACGGCCCTTTAAAAAAATAAGATAAATAAGAAAAATAAATAAGTTATCCCTATTTACTCGTTTGGCTAGCATTTTATTGCACATTCCTTTACATTATCTTCCTACGGTTATCTTTATGAACTGGGGGTCTTCTTTGCCACTACGTTCTGTGGCATGAACAGAGATCGTCAGTGTTAGAAAAAAACACTGACTTTTTTTTGCCTCTTTTTTTATTTTTTGCCTCTTTTTGCCTTTATGAGGACAGCTGCAGATAGACAGAAGAAGGAGAGGAAGCGAGATAGAGAGAGAGAGAGAGAGAGAGAGAGAGAGACAAAGAGAGAGAGAAAGAGAGAGAGAGAAAATGACATGCAGCAAAGGGCCGCAGGTCGGATTTAAAAAAAAAAATGTAAATTCATTTAAAACCAAACCTACTATTTCCTTCAAAATTAAAATAGTTCAAGTTCAACCTAAACAAGAAGGGAAGACAGGTGATGTTATAGAATCCACTGAGAGAGGGATTGATGAAACCTAACACTCAGTAGTGACAGCTATTTCATACAGCTCCACGACCGTCCTTACACAACACAGACATTTTCTGTCTGTCTCCTGTATGTCTCCATCTGTCTGCTTCTGTCTTTGTTTCTCCATCTAGTCAAAAGTTCTTTGTTCATTCCGGAACTGCTGCTCTGCTTCAAAAGAGCTCAGCGAATTGAAGAAGCAGTTTGCAGTAAAAGTGCTGCGTTTAAGTCAACCAAGCATTCCCCCTTGAGGCCGAGCAATGCTCTCACCCATATAAGTTCAATTTACAAAGCATATGCCCCCCGTCAGACCCACTCTACCCCACCCTATTAAATACAACACTGGACAATGAAGGGTGGGATAGTTGTAAGAATTTAAAGTAGCCTAAATCCATGGTATCCAATTTGTTAGCATGGGTTACAAAGCAAATGGGTATTGCCTGCCATACTGTAAGAGCTACATACAATGAGAGACATTATTCTCCGGCTGCACTGAGTGCATTACGTTGCTTCCTTCCTGATGTGGATTTGTGTGTTCTTCAAAAATACTTATTCACAATATTGAATACCTTACAGCCTTCAGGTAGGACACAGTGTACATATAAACTGCATAGCATCTTCTCTCTTTCGTTGCCAACTTTTGGACATTTATAGCAGCACTAGCAAGAGTGCAGGGCTCCAAGGATGGCATTGTCGGTTAAAACCACTTTAATCCGGTTGGAAGCGAGGAGCAGTGCAAGCCTTTACTGTACGTGCAGCTAACGGGCTTCTGAACCTTTAACTTAGTGCTGAGCAGATAAGCTAACTAAACTGATACAACATAAAAAAGACTCCTTTGGTAATTGCATGCCACTTCTTGAAAATGCCTTCACATGCTAGTACATGGAACCAACCAACAGACTGCGATACGCAGGCGACATGTTCCACAATGTCGAAGGTTGTTCCGTCAACAGTTAAGGGTTACACAGCTGAAGCCTGACAAAAGCAGCTGAAGTCTTTGTACTTATCAGCGGCCAGCTGTGCTTGCGATTGTCCCTGTGACATAATGTGATGTGTGCATTACTGGATGTTTAAACTGCTCCACATGTCCCGTTGTAGCCATTATTGCAGCCCCTGGATTCTTTTGAATGTCCAGTCATTGTGTTGTTTACTTTCAAAAAAAGATGAGACCTCTGAGCCATGTCACTCCCGGTAATGTTCTCGTCTGTCTCCCTCCCCAGTAATAACTGTATGAAATCATGAAATGGTAATAATATCACTGTGAAATGTGCGACTGGAAGCAGCTGTTTTGTTCCGTTTTCTTTTTTTTCCTTCTTATCAGACACTGGCAGTCACAGTTGGGTGCCGAAAGTAAGGCGGGTAAACCACATGGCTTAAACAAAAGCCTCACGATAAGATACTGATAGTCGATTAAAATTTCATCAATTGGTTGAAGGGATTCATGGATGTGTGTCTGTCAGTGTGTTGAACGCTGTTTGAGAATGTTTATGTTGAAATGTTAGAGAGTTTTACAGCTGACAGAGTGAAAAAATACTCAAATTTATCAGCACTTTTTTTAAAGAATTGTGGGACTTGTATGTTGGGCGTAGGAGCCTTCTTTTCTTTATTAGAGCTGTGAGTTTTTCAGTGCAACTTAGAAGTCACGATGGTCACATGGGAAGTTGTTTTTTTCCACTTGAAAATGAGAATCCCTATGGCAGCTATACAGTATATGTCATCACATCACACATTTTTGGAGATGTATACAAACAAAGTAAACATTCTCTGAATGTATAGTAGAGTGTACAAGCTTAAATCATAAAGTTTATTAAATGAACAGCAGTTGTCAGGATGTGTCATTGGCCTAGAAATGTTTCACTTCGTGGCTCAGGAGGTGGAGCGGTCCGATCCCCAGCAGCTCGATCCCCGGCCTCTGCGGCCAACATGTCAGAGTGCCCTTGGAATTGCTCGTTTGTGTGAATGTTTATCACTACGAATTGATGGCAGCCTCTGGTTCTGTATGTATGTGAATGGGTGAATGCTGATGTGTTGCAAAGCGCTTTGAGTTGATTGCAAAAGATTGGAAAAAGCGCTTTATCAATGCAGACCATTTACCGTTCGTATAATGTCTGCCAGACACATTTTGCGTCATCAAGCTGCCAAAACCCTTTTCAGTCAGTACAACAATTGTAACAGAAAATCCGATCAAGTTCTTTTCACTCCAAGGGTCAGGTAAAACGAACTGAAATGAAACAAATGAAAGAGCCCCACTGCCTTGGTAAAGATTAATGGGTGGTTTATAGATTTATTTCTAGGTTTGCTGGTCTTCATAAAATATATTGTCTGTATTTTTTTAGATTTATCTACCCACGTCTGAAGCAAAAGTAGAGTTATTCAGATTGCAAACATTACTGTCATTTTGGGTTTGTATATATGCAATATGTTTTCTGTTTTGACATCAAGGTGATGTTAGAGGAATATGGGGGTGGCGTATCATTTTTTCCAAGTTGCAATTTTGAAATTGATGACAGAACTGATTTACGTTGCTCTTATTGGTCTTCCCAAGAGGTTTTGCAAAGCAGCACATTTCTAAACAAAGTCAACCACACACACACAAACACACACACACACACACAGAAAAAAGAAACTTTCTTCACATTTGAGATGGACTGTGCGCTTGCTGTTGTGTATTCATAATGAGTTCATTATCCTTGCTGGTGTAACCGTCTCTCTAAAGACTGCACCCATATCTGAACATAAGGTATTGTAGTTACAGTAAATTGTTTGAGAGCTATGTCACCATCCACTGCACCTCCAGTTGATGGGTAAACATCGATGAACTTTATTTGTTTTTAATATTTGTTGCACCTTTAAGTTAGAATGCACATTGTGGAATACCCTTAAAATCAATTACAAAGATGGTTTGCATGCAGACACACACTGTAATGACTTGAACACAAAGTCTCTGAAGGCAAACTGTAGTTTGAGTGAAACACAATTGATATTCTTTTCTATCTCTTTGGCTAAATTAGACCTCACATTTGATCTGTGCTGTGTATGAGAATATTCTAAATGTCTTTTTGTCCAAAGACTGGTTAAATCTATTTTTATTATCATCAAATGCATTCCCTTTCACACGGTGCTTTTGTCTCGGAATATGATGCAACTCAAATATAATAAATCCAGTGCTTGCACAGCACACTGGTAACAGCTAGCTAGACAGCAAACATATTTGCATGCAAACAATACTTATTAGTCACGCTGAAGTGAAGTTATTTCCCACACTAACCCAGTTTGCGTGCATCATTTGACAGCCATGTTACTTTATTCGGTTCGTTGAGATTCAATTAGATCGGACCTGCATCATCTTATTATCAAAAAGCTGTGATTGTATGATATGTTTTGCTAAGAAATGTTTAGGTTTTATTAATTGCTTTGTTCCATCTAACCAAGATTATCAGAGCAGGAAGACACACTAATTACAGTCACTGCACAGTGTGTGATGTGGTTTAAGTGGGATTATTTTGTGTATGAAAATGTACTGCATGTGAACTGGAGATGTAGAGTTGTTGATGTATGCATAAAATAAATGTTTATATTTGAGCTATTTTAGTCATATTAGCGCAGGTGCATGATCCTAACACATTGCCATATAACAGCCCTAAGTATATGTACTTAATTCTGTCTCCACTACAATTTTTTTTCATTTTGCTGAGAATAGAGTAGAGTATCATAAACAAATGTCATCACAGCAGAAATGCTGTGGCTGAAATTAAACAATGACTAAGCAGAAGATGAAAATAGGGGGAAACTAGCATATGCAAAGTCATTTTTTTTACCTTTGAAGCTTCTTTAAGATATTGAAGGATTTTATACATCACGGATAAGTATCTTGTTAACCATCCTCCAAGGTTTGAATGTCAAAAATACCTAATTTACTGTAATTAAAACACTTGCTTGTATCAAAGGAGCATCTGCCAGCCTCATCTGTGGGTTGCGGTGAACCTTTTCCTCATGAATATGTAAATCAACAGTGAACCTGAAAAAGAAATCAACCCAAGCCGAGGGCCAAAACCAGCCAGTAATAAAATCACAAAGCGATAAGAAGAAATATTAGAGTGGATTTAAATGAGTCAACAGTAGTGCCACATAAGGTAATCCACAATTAATATCACAGAGACATTAGACGCTATCTGCTCTGGTCAATCTCTAATATCAGGGAATAAGATGATGTCAAGTGTGACAGCAGAGCTAATGGTCCGGGTAGATTATCTCCAGGCCGATGTAGCTCGCAGACCAGCTAAAGTCAGCTACTGTAACTCAATGGTTCCTGTCAGTGTCGCCGTGGTACAGCTTATGGAAACCTGCAGGATTTTGTGGATCTATGGCTATACAGGGAGAGATGTAAGGGAGAGAAAAGATTAAGGTCAGCAGTGCCGTAGATGACTGCCTTGAGCACAGCATTAACACCGTTAGGGTAAAAGGTTCAACTTTGCGTTGAAAAGAAAAATGCAAATAAGTTTTTGATTAAGTTAGAACCTCAAAAGCTATTTGATATTTCTGAAGTAGGTTTTGGAGGCGTAATAGTGGTACTAATTGCAAACAGTGGTACAACCAATGCTTTAGAAACATACTTTGCGCGATATGACTTTATTTATGCACTGATCATTTTGGACAAAAAGTTCACATTTAAATAAGGTTCACAACATCGTTCAAAAGCTCGATCTGGTTTCAACTCCACACGGAGAACACCCAGATTTGCTGGTCAGGGAAAGTACAGTTGGATGTTTAACAGAGGTTCACTTGATATTGATTCTGCTCCACACTTTAGACAAATTTCTCGTGCCCTAAAGGTAACAAGAGAAAATAAAAGTGAAAGAAATCACAGATTCAAGTTTCCAAGGCCTTTGGGAAGAATTTAAGTTCAGTTGGACTTTAAAGGGGCTGTTAGATGGAAGGTTGGGTGTGAATTTGCTATCAACCTTTCGGTTGCTTTTGCAATAAATTCTGAAAGCTGCAGGTCTCTGGCTCTCTTTCTGTTCTGAGCAATAAAGCAGTTTTCTTAGTGCGATACGGGCATTTTGTTCATGAAATCCAATCCTGGTGCACGGAGATGTGAAATGCAGCACAGAAAGCTATAAAGGCTGCCAATCTTCTAATTGTACTACTATCTCAAAACTCTTTGCAATATGTCAGAAAAGTGAAGTGGTACATAAAACACCTTTGAACATTCAAATCTGAATTCAATATTTGAATGTAGGAGGAAAGGGGAGGACAATATATAACACATTTGAACACCAATATAGTCTTAAAAACTATATGCAGCCTAAAAAGGACTTTCCTTAACTTAACATTAGCTATAGCTGTACTGTGCATTAAAACCAGGTTTAAATCTGAATTGACACCACAGCCACTGGACCTTTTCCTACAATAAACGAATTGGCTCTAAACGGGTACACTTAAAACAGCCACTGTAACTCTCACTCCAGGAGGGAGTAAAGTTTGTCGCTCGTAACAGTTACAGTGCATGACAGCAGTGTGCTCAAAGAGAGCACAGCGATTCATAAAGGAGCCTATAACGGTGAAATTCACTGGGGCTGGCGAATGCAGAACACATCTGCCTCGTGGCCACGATACTCTACATAACAGTAATCACGGAAATGTTGAAGCCACACATCCATTCCAGCGATTAAGCATTGCACCTTCATTAAAGGTTCCCAGGAGAACTACCAGTAGCGCTCTGGAGCTATCTTGCAAATAACTTTGTCACATGCACTTGCAACGCTGTACACAGTCCCCCCAATGGTGCCATACTATTCTGCTGATCTACAGGTGGCGGTAATGTAAAGCCGAGCTAACAGACATTGGATGTAAACGATGCTGGATTTTAAATACTCTAAATATCAGCTTTGCAAATGTTTAACGAGGAAGGAAGTGCACTCAACACATTTGTTAGAACTCGAGGGTAAACACAAACATAGCTTGGAAACATAGCTTTAGTTTCTTTACAAGAAAAACACCACACGGTACCAATTAAATGTGGGGACAGACAGATATTTTGTAAAGAAGGGTCATAGTCTATAGTCCCTGAAATATAATGACTTTTAGTCCATGGTGTGGATCAAGTTTATATAAAAAAAATTTAAATAAATGGATACAAAATTTCCCATCATACAACTGGATGGCGTTTTTCATTATACTCTCCCACACCCTTTTAAACTGCACATCCTAAGTTTATAACACAGGCTTTCTGTTAGGATAGCTCAAGTACAATGGGCGATAACCCCGGTGACATCACTATGACATCGCCAGGGTTTATTTTCTCAGACTTTAGAAAACGTCCTTAAGAGCCACAGGGGACATTATACAGTACAACTCTATTCACCAGTTGAGAAGTATTCCTCATGAAAAGTAACCGATTTATCTAACCCAGAGTAGTCTATGGGCCCCCCAAAAAAAAACTAACACCACTCCTTCAATTTCTGATAACTATCTTGTGTTCTTAGGTCATCTTTTACACCTGAAACCTCCAACAACTTCCGTTGGGCCAAACCTGGAACACAGACATAGAACAAGTCCTGATTGTATTTTACTCCTTGGCTTCTCCAGGGGTTTGGATCTGCCCACAGGCCTCTAATTTAGTCTTTCGCCTGTGTTATCATGTTGAAGAATCAAACACAGCAAATAGAAAGCATTTTCCATGGGGATGTTACTTTAGCAGCAATACAAACAGAAACCACTTGCTGCCTCAAACTGCATTTAATATTTCAAGATAACTTGTCAGGTGTGATTACTGCGTGTATCACAACTCTATCCTTCAGAGTTACCGTTAATTCTTTTTAATTGTTTTTGCTTATGTATTAGCTCTCTGTGAACGTTGTGCTCACATGTGTTTAAGCGTGGAGCCTTTCATGCTGTTAACAACAAAAAAAAAGTGATTTGTTGTTACCCACTTTTTTTTTTTTCAATGATTTCTCGGGCACTTTTACTTTTTCAGGTTTTATCGCTCCCGGCTAAGAATGCTGAGAATGTGCGAGAGTCGACCTTCATCATTCTCTACATATCGCACGTACTTACACGTGGGAGGATGCTCACACACATGCACATACTTCCAAACCCTATAATAACGTGCAGATCTGCTGTAGTGATCACTGTCTCCCTCTTCAGAGATACTTAATGCCTAAATCTCTTTCTAACTGGCAGGGAATCACATAATTGGCTGTGGTCCATTTGCTCACCCGCGTGTGTGTCCTCTCACTAACAGCAGATCCTAATGAATCGGTTTTACAGTGATTAGAGCTCCTGGCTACAGGGAGGTCAGGGAGGGAGTGAGCGACTGACCACGGAGAGACAGCCAGGCTTGGATGTCTGTAGTCTGCGTGAGTCTGAGCCCAGGGTGATGGTCTTCATCAAAACGCAGCACTTTTTTTCCTTCTCTCTCTTGATAATTCTCTGTCTGTTTTGTCACTGCACCTTGTTATCTCATTTAAAGAATGTGCGTTGCTAATGTATCTTTCTCCCCCGTCTGCTCACGTACACACATACACACACGGACCCTACCGGACTGTGTATCTTAATTTCTTCCTTGCCATAATGCTATTGGTCGCCACACACACAGTATCCAGGGTACCTGAAACGAATGTATCTCGAGGGGATTGAACCACAGGTGACTGAAGCAATTTAAAATTGTGCTCACTCATGGCTGCCTTCTTTCACAGCTTATCTTGTGCAGCAGTCGATAGGAATGTAAAAAAAAAAAAAAAACAACATAACAAACATCTTCTTTTAATTCAACAATGCGTGTGTTATTTTAACCTTTAATAAATGGAATCATTCACCCCATTTTCCATAAAATATTAATAAACCAACAAACGGCATATAGATATAAATCTGTTTGACTTCTATCAGCTAGTCTACAACATAAAATGCTGCATATGCAGTAATGCATCTACTATAATAATACAGGAATAATATAATATCAGGTGTCATGATGCTGGTACTTTTACTTCTGATACTATTTTGGGGCTAATATTTCTGTACCTGAGATTTTGAAAGCAGGACTTTTACTAGTAGCTGAGTAATTGAGAATTTGCTAGTTTCCTAGTTTACTAGTAAGTAAAATATCTGAATACTTCTTCCACCACTGCACAATGCAGCAACAATTATGCTTGTAAGTTTTGTTGCTAATATGTGTCAAAATATAAGATTCTAAAAATGTGAAATTGGATTTAATGACAACATAAAATGGCAAAACTTGCAGTAAGAGGTAGAATAACTAAATATAACTCCATGTTTTTTGTTTTTTTCATGCGTTATACCGAAATTCAGTGCAAACACTTTTAAATTCCCTAACATTCAATATACATTAATAATGATGGCAGTTCGACCTAGCTTTGTTTTGGCTGTTGATTCATAATCTTTTGCCAGATACATGCTCTGGTTCTTTGAAAACACTAAACAGGGAACTTAAGATGCTGAACACACCAATGTGCACACATACACATACCTTCACTGGCATCTGCTGGTTGATAAGCACGACTCATAGCCTGAAACCAGCCTCTGTGGTGATACAAAGCGTGGCTCACAGCAGTGCACTGCCGAGCCAACTCCACTGATTTACCATGTCAACTCCTTTAATTCACCATGTTCTCCATGTTGGCCAGACAATCCATGTAGACGGCTTCAAACCAACCACACTGACAGGAGAGGCAACGGCAGTTGGGGGACTGCCCAGTGCGTCTCTGGCTATGACACACCTGTCAATCAAATGAAAATACCACAAATATGCAAGCCAAAGAGCTGTTGTGCTGGTGCTCCTGCCAAAAGGAGCTTCAGATATAATTTCTTTGTCAGCATTGCAACCTATATCACAAATTACTGATCCTACCAGTTTTACTTTCTAATATTGTCAATCATTTTATTGCTATTCACTGGAATGACATTTCCCAGGTTACCCAGCAAAGCACTGTTAGATATGAAGAATAGATTCTAGTTAAATAGATTGTAATTATTTAAATGTCCATGTTTTATGTCTTGTCTTTTCGTGCATTACTTATTAAATTAATTCCTTATGATGTGTATGAAGTACACATCACAACATTCATGATTTATGTTTTAGAAAAAAAAGACTCAAGGTCAAGGTAAAATTAAATGTCAGTGGTTTTATTTAATGCAGTAAAATACACCGTCCGTCTGTCCGTATGTCCGTCTGTGTGTGTGTTGAAATGATGCTCCCATACACGCTCACTCATGCACAACATTGTTTCCGCTTGCTTAATCTCATTTATTTTTTCCATCTTTATTTGTTTTGGACACTAGGCCTATTATAATGCCTTTTAATGCCCTTGAAAGAAACTGGTTCAGTGGAAGCCCAAATGTGCCAAAAGCAAAGAGTCTAACATTTTTCGCTTACAAGTGTATAATTTTTCTGGTTTGTCAACTGATTGCTGTTCTGAACAGTCACTGTACAATGTATACACAGTACATCTACAAGCATGTAGATGACATATGTAAATGGGAAAAGGACTGGAATTTAGATCATTGTTCAATAATCTCCTTAGAATGAGGGAGAAATGAATTTACCTCCATCAAGAGCCAAAACCAAAGGATTCACACCCTCTCGGATATGAATGATAAAGGACTGAAGCCCCTCTAATATTAAAAAGATTATTCTAATTTGCCTGGGTCATCCTTTTTCACATGGCGCTATGTACCTGTGCATAACGACATGTAGCCAGCCTCTTCAAAGGCATTTGATGATGGACATCATACCAAGTACTCATCCATATGTAGGTTTTGTGTATAAAAAATTAATTCAATATCATATGGGAATAGAGTGGAGAACAGAATAAAAAAAATTAAAAAATGTAATCAGCTGTTGTTGCATTTCAAATGTTTTCCTGTATGTTGTTATTTTCCTTAAAATCATACACGCTATCCATCTCAGCCATGTTCACAAAAAGCATTCTTTATTTTATTCATACGTTTTAAGTCCAGAAGTATGATGTCTGGGTACATATCAGCCCTATCAGTTATGATCACCGCCACATACTGAGTTATACTACTCAATGATTCATTTTATTTTAAACTGTCAAGCTATCAACGGCTACTTTCTTTCTGCTCCTACAGCTGCAATGGAAGACGGGGTAACGAGATGGAAACCACCTCATGTTCTTAAATTACATCAGTGGATGTTTTCATTCTATAGTCAACTTTTCTTTTTAGAACAGTCAATAACACATGCAAATGATGCAAAAAGGCAAACAGGAGAAATGCATATATAAGTAGCACACGTGTAAAAGTGTGTTTTTAGTCTCGGTGAATGAAGAACGGCATGCCGTACCATATTGAATCTATTCATGCACGCATTCCTCAAGAATTGTTGCTACAGTTTGAACGTAACGCCATCTTAAAACCATGAATATAAAGTCCCCAAAATGCAATATTTGTTTGATATGTAACTGCATTTGTTTTGTATTGACCATATTTATTATGTATTGTATGTCATACATGCATCATGGTTGTCACCTGTATATTCAAAGAGCACTTTTATTCTCCCTGTCACCTATAAAGTGAAGGGACGGTATGGAAAATGATAATGGTGGACACGGCTTTATGAATATGGTAAATTGGATGAAACTAATCTCAATTATTGCTATGATTATTATTCATTATGTCCTCCACTGTGTTTTGCTTCTGATTATTTTTTCCTTTATTGTATACATGTCTCATACGACACCAGTCAAATAAAAACGAACCGTCCCTATCTGTGTATACGTGTTTGTATTTTTTTTAATTTTATTCGGTGAGCCTTGCCAGTCATGGATAAAAGGCTTTGCTTAATGGACTACACTGAGTTTTTGGGAGATTAGCTTGTTGGTCAACCTACCGTTACATGATGACAAAACAAAACGTATTCATGTGTCCCTGGCATCGTTTGCTCCAGTGCTCATGCTTAAGCTCAGCATGCCCTCGCGTTGTATAGCTGACTGAAGGGCTGAATGGACGATGACTTTATTTACACCTACTATAAAAGTGTAATGTGCCTCTGTATATGCTGTAAGGACAATGAACAATCTGATCATGCCCTTGCATTTACACATAGTAATTGATGTTCGGCATCTGTCGTCTTAGTAATTGGATCTTATTTTTTATGAGCGCTTTTCAACGAAAAAAAAAGAAAAGGGACAGTGCAGGAGAGTTGAAGAAGTGCCAATTCTGTGTATTGTATTGTCACGTACAGTGTAAGGGCAGGTGTAGAGTCACAGTGGCTGTTTTTTGCAGCTTTTTCATGTTGGCCTCAAATTCATTATCAATAAGCATAAGTGGTAAGATTCATAATCTAAAAAATATTAAACCCAGAGTCTGATGCCATTAAATCTAAAACGATCTCCTTATGTTAAAACAAAACTCAAACATTAAACAGTGCCAGAACTATGTTACCATTTCTCAAGCGTTAGGGTCAGCTGGTCATCATCCATCACCCAGAAAGCAGCTCTTATTTCAAGAAGATTTAAACTTTGAGGACAGCTGTGCTTCCTACTCTTTCATCTTCGTCTATCACAATGCACTGTAAGTGGATCATGGCTCATATCAATCTTAAAGGTTGACAGTTTACAGAGATAAAAGCTGCTTCTTAAGTCATAGGGATGGCACGTTTCCCAGTATGTTACATAAACAAGACTACCCAATTCTCTCAATAAGAACACATTAGCTGTAAAACCTTATTTTTTTACTTTTTAACATATATTTAGTAGGGACGTCACGATACCAGAAATGTAGTAGCTGATACCAATCCCAGTTAAATTCCACGACTCTCGCTACCAATTCGATACCATATTAAAAAAAAGAAAAGAAAACAATATCTCCCACGTACTGGTTGAAAGGGTCATAATTCCCTCTAATATCTATTTTATGTTGCTTATTCAAGTTTCTCGCAAAAAACGAAATTTCACAAGACTACATTTGAACCTATCATGATAACGTTATAATTGACCTTCGCCTAATATTAATTTTTACTGAATAGAGCCTGAACGCACCATAGTGCTCCACAGGCTGCTTACAGCGAACGGCTAACATTAATCAGCTCTTTCATATTTCAACACGGATTTGTTGTTCGCAATGTAACATTATAAGGGAAAAAATAGGGTGCGTCGACAGTGAGTTTACTGCGTCCCAAACACATTTTCTATCGTCTCCGGGACGCCATGGACTCGAGGGGTTCATTAACAAACTGTTTAAATAAGAAGCCATCCATAAATTAAAACCAATAACATTAAAGATAATGCAAAAAGAGTAAATTTCACAGTGTGCAAGAAAATAACTACCATGACAGTTTAGCAGGAAAAGGTCAGAATTGAAATAACTGATCACTCATTATTGAGCTCCTGAGGCTGCTTTTTACTGTCACTTGTTATTAAGTGTCAAGGCAGTTACTTTTGACTGGTGTGGAAGAATACTTCTGTCAACAGTTTTTTAGGCAGGGTGGGAAATAATGAACCACAGTTACTGTAATTAGGGTGGGGGGGGGGGGGGTATTGCATTTAAATCTTAAATTGAGGTTAGTTTCAAGGTTTGTACTGTCCCTTATCAAAAAACAAACAGAAAAATGTAACTATTTTTTTACTTCTTCATTTTTGAAGTTTTTGTACTTGAGTCTCTTTTTGAAACTCTATTCAACACGTATAACTAGAGAAGACAGTACAGTGCACTGCTAGCTAGCACACTGTAGGCTGTGGTAAGTAAGTGCTCAACTTCTGAGACTTTGCGCAGTGCTCCAGGTTCTGTATAGTGTTAGGGGAGGAAACTCTAACTCTAACTCCATAATTCAGCACTACATAGTTCACAGTCGTTTTACATGTTTCCAGCAATATGTATGTCATGTGTTTAGAAACAACTCAGATTTGACTTTAACTAGACTTAAATGAGTAGAAAAAAGTGAATTAAAAAAAAAGGTCTTCCTGTGTCAGCTGCTACACAAAATATGAATTAAGATCCATATTAACGGAATAGCAAACCAAGCTGTGACCAGCTGCTATGATGAACATGTGTTCTTGCACTCGGTCAAAACAAAAATGCTGAGAAATTAAAAGTGTTTAAGTGCTCACCTACATTTCCTGCAACTGTCTATTTCTCAACTGAAACGTTAATGCTTAGAGATACCGAGTCGAAATCTTGATGCTCCGCTACAAATCTGTAGCATCTGTTGTATTACAAGCCCGATAGGATTTTTATATTTTGTCACCCCTCCCTCTCCCCACCCCTCTTTTTTCCCTGTGCACACACTCATTCCTCAGTGTTGACTGGCCAAGATAAGACATCAGCTGCGAGTCATCAGGCACAAAAAGGGCCTGCGGCACGCAGCTTCGCCTCGTCTTGACTCGCCTCACAGCGAGGGACACATCTCTCCATCCCTGTAGCAATCGATGAAACCCTGGTCACCTCTTGTCCCTCCTTTTCACTGATCTCTTCCGCTAGCGCATGTGCCCTTTGCATGTGTGTTCCAACTTGTGACTCACTCGTGTCTGTGCTTGGCTGTGCATTCACGGAGGCAAAATGAATTAACAAAAGTGCAAACACGGAGTCACGCTGAGAGACACTAACTCATACACACATACCAAAGAAAGTTAATTAAAGGTGTGCTTGGGAATCTAATAGGTTTGAAAGCCTCCTGGGTTTTCATGTTTACATTAGTGCTTGTAATGTTGCCATATTAACTGAAGTCACTCAGGACACATTTGTTTACAAAGCACTCGCATTAGTGTGGATGTTCAATTCTCTTATTCCTCACATATTCTACGCCAACATTTCCACAGAGATGCTTTGGCAAGACTTCTGTGATGTTGAAAAATACAGCGAGAATTATAGTTGGGACTCAATATCAATATACAATAACTAGCAGTAAAAATTATATATTGATAATGTTAATGTACATATGGATGTACAAATATGAAGTCTAACAACAAAGTTCTGATAAAATAGTTGTCCTTGATAGTATGGAAGATAATTTCATCACCAAAAAAAGTCTATGCGGGGCCTATTGTTAAGTCATAATTAATCAGTAGATAAAAACAATGAACGTGATATAGAAATGTGAAATGGACATCATTATATGGAAATACAGGTGGACGGGGAAATTGAGAATCCGGAAATAGAAAATGGAAACGATTTAATGCAAGTGCTTTAAATATATAGTTTGTAATGAAAGAATAAAACAGAAATTGGAAAAGGCAAAACAATCTCAACAAAAAAAATAAAAATGTTAAAGTTGTCATTGATGATAACTATATGCAGGTTAACTATCCCATGTTCTTAATTTTCTGTATTTTGTATTTAACTGTGGTCCAATCTACACGTAGTGGATAAAACAAAGTAAAAAGAATATTACAAATTTTCTGCTTTAATTATGCATCTTCTTTTTTTTTTTATCTGCTTCTGGGTGAGATCATCCTCCATAAAATCGCAGCAGACGGACTCGTTGTAAAATCAAAACAACTAGATATCTTTATATGCAGCCTTTAAAATGTGTGTGATGAGTAGCAGGAAAGGTTTCTTTGAAAAGTAAAAAGGCTCAGAGGATGAGCGGCTGTGTGAATAATAGGACTTGTCAAACTCTTACAATGCACAAGAAGGATCACAAGCATACTGAGCTAAAAATAACCCCACAGTGGTAATGAAATTAAAACGACTCTGCCTCTACTCTCTGATTAGAACCAAACAGACTGTTACAAATAGCAATTTAAAACTTCTCACATGAAAAAGCATTGCAGTTCAAGTAGTGTGTGGGGTAGGTGGGGGTGTCTGTGTGTGTGTCTGAGACAACCCCGAGTCCCCGAGAAATTATGGTTTTTGTACTGCTTTTTTTTTTTTTGTTCCTGCTTTTTTTTTTCCAATTACATTTTGAAGGAAAACATGCAGAACTTTGGCACTTTGGCTAAGGTGCTGGAAAGATCAAGGTTTCGAAAATATGTTTAAGAAGTAAGCTCTCACTGTCATGCGCTTCAAGGAACATTCCGGTTTATTTTAACCTGGAGTATTTCCAATTAATTTGGCTATTGTGGCTCTATGGGTTGTGCTTACTTTGCACTCACCACAAGCTTTTGAAATGATTCAAATAAACATTAGCATGATCCATAGAACCACCATAGCCAGATTTATGGGAAATACGTCAGGTTGAATTAAACCTGAATTACCCTTTAACTACAATAGTTATATCACGGTTTAGTTGCGACAAGCAGATATTGTATTGCAAGAACTGATAGTGTAAAAACTAATGAAATACAGTATGTTGTAAGCAAAAGGTTTTCCTGGTATATTCTATATTATCATTATTCTTTTTCTCTCAAAACAATATATTACCATGATAATATATCAGTATCATTTCAATTAAAAAAAAAACATTTGTTTTTAGCAGGTCTAAGCTTCTGTAAGCAGTCCACTCTCATAAATGATGATGCATATTCTAAATAATTTAGCTTGAAATGACAGATAAAGAAAAACAAATTCTCTATGTTCTATGTTGCTGTATACTTGTTTCTACTTGAGCAATGATTCTGACAACAGCTCGGGACGTAAAACACATTTTTATACCATGCTCCAGCAAATGCCTTGTCATTTAAGATGGTCTTAGATGTTAAATTCCAAACCATGAAATTATTTTCCCACAGTGAGTTCTTTACCGTGTCACTATGCTGTTCGTGGAGCTCAGTCACACTTGTAAGTGCCAGTATGTCATATTGCAAACACTGCACACATGTATTGACTTATTCATACTCTGGATGAGAGTGATCAGAGTGGGACAGAAACTCTTTATCAATCCCCATTTCTTACAACTTTGGAACTGGTTCTAATTCAAAACTGTTTGTTTTTTTTTCATTCCCATCTCCACTCTGAACACACCTGAGTAGTTATAGCGCAGACATATAGTACATAACCAACACTGAGCCTGTGATAGGCTGCATGCAGATCAGCCCGATCCAACAGAGGTGGCTCATGGACAGGCTATGAGTGAACGTTTGAGCTTGAATAAAGGAGAATAACAAATTCAGGATGTCAGCCTGACTGCCGGTGCTGTGATTGGACTAACACTCTGTCTGTGCACGTCGGCTGCAGCACGTCAAAGCCTATCAGAAATACCACTCCATACGGCGAAGCACAGATCAGCACAATACAGCACCACAGCACAAACAATAAAGATCAAGAGCCACACTATCTCAGTATGACACTCCTAAAGACTGTCGAAGATGCCCATTTTCTCTCCCTGAAACACACACACACAGAGAGAGAGAGAGAGAGAGAGAGAGAGAGAGAGAGTCAGATCCAACTCATGCATGAGCAGATGTACGCTCATAAACGCCCACTCACATACATGTATACACATGTATGGATGTATTCAGGTCTTGTTATAATCAAAAAGCTCTAAGGGTCTGACTTGCAGATGAACAAAGTCTTTGTTTTCTTTTCCATCAACTCAAAGTGAATGCGTCAGTCATATTTCTGAGGGTGTTCAATAATAAACAACGCTGCAAACAACACAATAAGAGGTTACTCCCTGTTGTGAACACACCCTCGCACACCTGCTCTTGTTTGGAGCAAATGGAAAGTCAGATCATTTCCTTTGTTTTTATCATCTAATGGCACAATTGTGTGCCACAGTGCACGGCTCCCCAGAGCCTCAGTAATGGTGGGGAGAAGCCACCCTCTTTCCAAAGCAAGCCATGTTTACTCTTATGCAGAATGACAAGCACATGCAGGGAAACTGACAATGTGCAAGTGTAAATTAGGTCCCCAGTCTGCTCTGCATTAATTATGAATTAAGTATAATTGCGGTGGGATTTTCTGAAGTCAATTCATTTGGACTGACTGTAATATGAATATATTCCTAGCAAACAAGCCGTACATTTCAAACGGCTTAAAAAGAATTGCTCAGACAGAGCCGTGTTACTGTCGCGGCCGGTTCAAAACACAAAAACAAGGCACACAAAAGCAATTTAAAGACAAGTACACAAAGTTCTCAAAGCGTTTCGTGATTTACTGCAATTTAGACAGCAGAACGGTGATTGATGGAAATATTGCAGTGCTTTTTTTGTTGTTGAGAAAACGTGATGGTTGAATGTGTGTCTCCTGTTCTATGTATCTACCTGGTAATGTGTTGATAATGCCAAATCTAAATTGGATGCATCAGAGTCCTTGCCAAGAAGTAGCATATGGCTAACTCTGTGTAGAGCAGCACACAAGCGAACCAAAACGATTCACCTGATTCTATAGATCTGCTGCTGCATGACAATACAAACAGACATCCCCTAATTTCCTCAGCTGCTTTCCTGACCATGCCCCTTTCCAAACCAATGGAGGTTCTTAGGATTTGTGTAAGAGGGAAAGATGAAAGTTAATTGCAACTATATGCCAACAACTGTCTGATAAGCAAGCTTTGGTCTGCACAAACGTGGCTGCCAAAAGAAGGTACGTCACAAAACAAACACTGTATATAGTCAGTGCAAGTTATTTACAGATATAGAAATGGCACACAAACAAGCACACGCACAGAAACTCCAAACCTGCCGATGCAAAGTCAGCCAAAGTAATAGGCTCTGTGGAGTCTATGGTTTTTGATTTCTTTTTGTGGCAAGGCAAATAAAAAGAGAAAGCTGCCATAAGGTGGCACATGTTGCGCTCCTGACCTTTAAATGCACACGGTCTGACTAATTTGTACTTTTAGTGCCCATAGCAGGTGTTGGTATTTGGGCGATAGGTGTCTCTTTGATGTAGCACTAAAACTAACTGAGCTAAACTTCTTCTTTTTTTTTTTTTTGCACTCTCCCACCTCTCCAAATACAACAGCACCACTGCCAGTCATGTCAATGGGTGAGGACAAAGTGATTAATCACCACACCTTTCCAACTTAGGCTCCACAACCCCACCATGTTGTGCGCTGTGCCTATATGGGCGAAAATAGCCGCCCTCATTGACCCTGCGCACATGACCTAGTAGCCCTTTGCCCTGGTCTTAGTGACAGCACCATTAAAATAGAGACCTAGATCTGTGAAGAAGAACAAACAGTGTTAGACGCAATGAGATGTAAGGCGGTGTAGATTGGATGTGCAAGCATGCATACAGCTACTTTCAAGTAACTCAAGCAACCATAAGCGCTGCAATTATTATTTTTTTTTAATGAAATGGCAATAGCTATGGTATGGTAGCTTTTTTATTGATTTAGTTTATTTTTGTATTTATTTCCTCTAAATACAAATGAAAGATTAATGAAATTAAGACTTTTTTTTTTTCAAATTGACATATTAAAACAGGTTTGTGATCTTCTAACAGGCGGAGACTGCAGTGCTTGGGTGCAGTGTTTTGAAACATCTATTTCTTAAAGTGACTGATGCTTGTTAGCGTGTGCATTCCTGGGTCTATTCTGGACAGAGGAATAATGCATAAATTACTGCAGGGTCAGCCTACGTTTTCAAAAACTACTCAAAGGGTGAGTAAACTGTACTGGTCAAGCACATTCAATGAAAAAGTACAATTAACAATAAGGAATCAGCTTCAGAATGCACTCCTGCTATACTAGGTGCTCACTACAGGTAAGGGAAGAAGCTCTGTGGTTACATATGGAGTAAATTATATATAGGTGCTGCTGTTAGTTACAGTTCACTACAAATTTCCGACGGAAAACAATTACAGTGAACAAAGAGCAGTTAGCATGTCAGGACAAATTGACAGACTAAAAGGATCAGCATCGAGTAACCTTTGTACAAGGACGACAAGAAACAAGCAGTGAATAATAATAAAAGCTGTTTTATAAGATGGATGTTTCTTGCAAAAGAAATGACATTCAATGTTTTACTTTTAATGCCAAATGTACCAGAAGACGGCAACAATGAAGAATGTGTTGCGGAGAGTATTGTACAAAGTATTCCATGTTTGTAAATTGAACTGCAAGATATCTAAAGGGAGTTTTGAGACTCTCTGCCTGTCTGATAGAGGAACATAACTTGCCTCCAGTCAGTCTAAAAGTGAACTTTTTCCTCAATTCCAGGCCGTGGCCAATTAATGACTCCTAGTCATCAGCGGGCCTGAATCCTTTCACGATGTGTCAAAACATTTATATTTGAAAACTATAAATTATTTGAGGTATTATTTTGCAGGGGCTTATTTTGTCGGATTTGCATGGCATTATTTTTACAGGATTCTAGCATTCCGATAATGAAAATAATTAAACACTAAGTACTGAGCAATAGTCTGTTCTTAAGTAGGATTTTTGGACAAAAAATTATTCAGTGTTCACGCAATAATTCGTCACAGTATTGAGAGTGATTTAGAGTGAGTGTTACTGGGCGGCTATTGAACACTATGAGTATATTGTGTTGCCCCTGTCCATAAAAGAATCCTGTTACGATGAACATCTTGCGATTGATTAGGATGCTCCAACAATAACTCCGGTGGAAAGGCTGCTCCTGACGTGCGTTTGTGAGCCACAGAACAAAACGCATAACGTACACTTTCTTTTCTCCATTTCCCAGAGTAGACCAAATCTTACACGAACAAACCGGCACAAAAAAGGTTTTTCACTTGGAGAAAGGTGAAGGTTGTGATGCAAAGAGCACAGCAGCGATGTTTAGCATACCGACAGCAGGGGAAGAGGGATCATCCTGTAATTCCCCAGTCACAGTTAGCTTTGCATTTTAATAACACACAAGTCCATGTTGCAAAGTAATTCATGCATTATCATTAAAGAAGCAGTTAGTCACCCGGACACATACACATGCAATGACGTGAACGAGACAAACACACACTCACATGCACACACTTGAACAGTGAACACTGTCAGCCTGACAAAGACCTATAGAGAGTGAAAATGCCCTCCCCACTCACAGAAAAGAGGTCTATTATCATGACAACAGATATGTAGGACTGCCCAGTGAAGAAAAGGCTAGTGCACTATTGAGAGCGAGAGGGGCTAATTTTCACTCAGTGGGGTTATAATGAGCCTTTCATCCTCTTATCCTGCCCGGTTACCATTGGAAACCATACAAGCTCTGACATGAGCAGCAAAGCACAGCAGAATTACTGTAGCATATGTAAGAGGGCAGTAAATAAGTATAGTTCTAAGATGCGGAAATCTTTCCATACGGTCGCCAGGGTGCTAATGTGTCTCATCTTTAAATGAAGAAAATCACGTATGGACCTTAAATAGGATATGTTTGCAATTGTATATAAAAAGAAAAACACAAAATACTACATAAAAAAGGAGTTACCTCGCGCTCAAATAGGGTTTCCGGAACCATTTCCTGCCGTGCATGTTTCACATACTGAAAGTGTACGACTTTTACACACCAGCTACATTAAGAACGTCAGGGACGGCGAGCGTGCAAACCAATTTGTTCTTTGTGATGTACCGTACATTAGCTTAATATGTGTTCAGTGCCGTAACATTTTTAGGTTCACATATATTGGTTTAAAATTAAAACATGTAAAAACCTGCTGATGTTGAAGCACCAAAATAGTGCAGTAGGCTTATAGAGATAAATTCACATAATTAGAAACAGTAAGATGTTGATAAGAAGGAGCACCTGCTAGAGTATGGCTGTGGGTGCTTGGTGTACAATAAAGAGGCTCCCTGCTGGGTCAAATGCAATTGAAATAGCAGATATAAATCATTTCTTTAATCAGTACAAAGGTATCGGTAAGGGTCACCACACTAAATCTTTCCAAGAAGCAAGAGTACAGGTTATCTGCTTTGAATTAAACCATTTTATAAAGGCTTCATCCTACTGAGGCAAAGCAAAGTAACCAATTGTGCAATTGTAAGACCGCTTGAAAGGCTTTATTGTTCCAGTATTACACCTCAAGGAGCTGTGAAAGCCTTGAGTTTGTAAAGAAATCCTGCAGCATTTCTGATAGAAATGAATCACCAAGGCGATGCAGATTATACAAAAGATAGCACGAAATACACCCAGTGACACGTGGACATGAAGTTGCTCGGCTGAGATGGTCTGAATATGAGGAGGTTGGCCAAACAAACAGATTGCACATGAATGACAATGAGGTGGAAAATTGGTGAGAGCGGCAACAGACAACGGCAGAAGACTGAGAAGCAATATTGCATGAGGGCTTTGAAATATGCAGGGAGGTTGTAAAGTAGGTTCTGTGCACACAGACTGCTGCTGCCACCCTGCAAACACACCTAAATATCCTCCTCCCTCTCTCCCTCTCTCCCTCTCTCTTTCTCTGTCTTGCTCTTCGCCAGTCGCGCTCATTCACTCACACATCCACAGAAATAAAGAGAGAAGGTGGACAGAATGACAGAGTGGGCAATAGAGGTTAAAGGATGAATTTCCCGGCATCTTTTGCCTTCGCCTCTGACCATCTGCCTCTCTGGCACAAGCCTTGCTCTCCTGAGGTTGAACTCTAAATTGGCAGTCAGCTAAGCAGCCACTTAGGCAGGGAAGGTTCAGGTGGGTAAAATAAAATAGTTATATATTGTGTTATACACTTTGGGTGAGTGCATGTGGAAAAACAAGAAGAGAAAAAAAAATGTGGAATACTGCTAAATTGGAAACGTTGCCTTCCAACAAAGGGAGGGAGAGAGGGGAGAGGAGCAAGCAAATTGACAGGCAGGCAGATGGTGAATGATAAAAAATTGAGAAATAAATTAGAGAACAAAATGAGAAATACATAGGAAAGAATGAAATGCAGGCGTAAAAGGCAGAAGATGGAGGAATGCAGACGCAGAATGGAATGAGTGGAGCAGCAGGGAAGGAATAGAAAGAAAATGCAGGCATGAAAATTGGAAATCAAGAAAGAGAAAGACGAAGAGAGGGGGACAGGATGCAAGGGCAAGGAGAAAGATTTGAAATCAAATATTACGAAACGGCCTATTCTTCGTTATCGGATAGCGGGAAAAAAAATAAATAAATAAAAAACATATATGTAGAGAAGAGGTTGTGTCTGAGGTAGCCTGTGGTCTCGTCCCTGGACTCAAGCTGAGAGGGAAAATTAATACTGACAGAGAGAGAAGAACAGGGGAAGAAAGAAAAATACAAAAACAAATGTCAGGCTGGTATTAAGTCAGAATCTTAAGCCAACCCTCTCATCTCACACCATACAGACAGGCGCTCTCCAGAAAACCTAATAACTAGGATAGGGGGTCCACAATAGCCCGTTTTAAATAGATTTCTCAGTGCTGATTTTTCTTATGCTAAACAGTGAGGTAAGGCTAAGACGTAGTGACACTTCTAGGGTGGTGTTTAGTTTCATTAGCAATGTGTGGCAACAACAGGCAGATTTACAACTGGACCACGACACAGGGATTGGGCACTGGTCCCACATTCTCATAGTTACCCCACATTCAGTCTGGCATCCCAAAATGCCACCCTCTCGTTTTCTCTCTCTGCCTCACTTGCACAAACACATGCAGCGACACAGAGAAAATAAAAAGCATCATGGACACGCTTGTGTTTGTCACAGAAGCCCGACAGTAAGAACAAAACGCAAAAGAATGAAATCCCTGGTGTCAAGAGTCAAAAAATATATTGTCGTAATGTATGCTAGTGACTGAAAACTGATTGATTTACTGCATAATGAAGCCCGTTTTGTCTTTCTGTGTGTATGTGGGAGCACATATTTGCATGTGCGTGTGTGCTTGTTGGCCTGGCAGCAGCTCCTCAGAAAGTAGGACTGAGAGCCTGTTACAGCAGTCCCAGTGTGTGGCCTCCCTTGGCACACAAACACAAATTAGCTGAGGGACGACTGCTGTGGCAGAAACCTTCTCTGCAGACAAAACCTCTTAATATTCTTTCCAAGTCCATTAAGGCCTCAAGAGATTGGCCGGTATTGATTGTTTGTTCTTGATATTACCAGGGCCTTCAAGGCCAGATCCTCGTCAAAAATTAGAGATGGCATTTGGTAAAGCCCAAGGAATTGAAAGTGTGAAAAAAAAAAAACACCTTTATGCATTGTTATCATCTGCACATTGAGGAATGATGGAGGAAGCCTACATCTAATTAGCAAATACCTGTTGCCTTTTCTTTATAGCTTAAGGGTTTATTATCAATTTGAATGGTTTTCCAAGTCAGTGACTTCCAATTTTTTTCTTTATGTCTCTATGTTTTCTGGCAAGATAGTCGCTCCAGTCAATTATTCAATTAAGGCAGTGACCTCTCTCTTCCCACACACACACACACACACACGCACACGCACACACACACACACACACACACACACACACACACACGAGAAGAAGAAAGGATTCCTTCTTGTGAAGCTCTGATGCAGGCAGCCAGGTGCAGAATAGGAAGCTGTGACATCAAATGATGCTTTATCATTTTTCCTTACGAACGCTAAAAGATTCAAATATTAATTATATAATAATACGCCTGCTTTAGAAATATATTCTGCTATGATCATTTTATTTTAAAAATAGCGAGAAATACTGTTACGATTCTAAATGTATTGAAGAGTAAAGAAGTCCTTTGTGACCGTCAGACTACAATCGGTGACTCAGTCTTGCATTACATTGGACGATGATTCTTTTACAAACAAGACTAAGAGTCCACAAGCATGCTAGCAGCTGTGTGAGTGTACTTAGCCAGCGTGATGTTTTGAGCTAAAAGCTAACATCAGCATGCTAACATACTCACAATGACACGCTAACATGCCGAAGTTAAGCAGGCACAAAGCTTGTTAACCATCTAAGTATCGCGTTATCATACTAGGATTTGGTAATTAGCAGTATAAACACAAAGTACAGCTGAGGCTGATAAACCAAAATATTGGACAAATTATAAATTTGACCTGATGGTGGTGCTGAAACATCAGGGGATCATCAGAGTGATTAAAATTCATCCCGCAGGGATCATAAAAGTCCGAAATGTCATGGCAATCCATCTAATACATGTTGAGACATTGTACTTCAAACCACAAATTCAAAACCTCATGGTGGCACGAGCAGGAAAGTCCCGGTATCACCAAAGTTATTGGGATTTATCCTGTGGGGATATATGTAACAAATGGCATGGCAATCCATCCAATAGCTGTAGAGATATTTAACTACAGTAGAAGCCAAAAATGTCAACGTACTGGTAGCGCCAGTGGAAAAGTCAGGGGATCATCAAAGTGAGTAGGAGTCAGCCTCTGGTGAGCTTGAAAGTTTGTATAAAACTCCTTAACAAACTGTCTAATGGTCTGGACCAAAGAGGGTGACTGATAGACATTCCCATCTAAGCACACGTGAATTGTAATTATTAATATTTCCAAATCAAAAATGTTCACACATGAACAGCGACTTTTTACATGTGACATGTACATCGTGTGATTTGATTGTATGTGACATACTGTTTCCCATATTTTCCCCTTTTTAAACTAATGGCATAAGTCATATTTTAAAGTTTTTTAAACCAAATA
>CALSBV010012174.1:10474255-10520250 GCA_943590825.1 Bovichtus diacanthus | reverse complement strand
TGATGATGATGATGATGATGATGATGATGATGATGATGATGATGATGATGATGGGTGATGACGGTGTGGGTTAAGAAAATTCCCATATTAACTCTTGGTATTACCGTCTACACTAGACTGACGTTCACATTTTATGACGCAGGTTTTTTCTGCACACCTGATGTAATTAAGAGCCGTTCAGTTACACCTGCCTCTGCTGCTCCACCAATTAGAATCACATCTTAATTAGATTAAGTGTGCAGGAAATTAGTTCTTTAGGGCTAAGATAGTACTACCATGAAGAGAAATATGGGGTGGGGTATTTTTCTTCTTCTTCTTTTATGTTCTTTGAAGTTATGTTCGACAATTATCCTCACTTAGCTCATAGCCACTTCAGAAGAGTATAAACATACACACACTGTACATTTTAGAACTCGTTCTAAACTAATGCAGTAGAAGGATTTTGTGAAAATTTTCCAAAACAAATTACTATAGGTAAAGAAAGATTCAAAGCCGACCATAATGTGACATAATGGTGCTCAGGTGTACATTGAAAGAGTTTGTTTTTTCACATGTCCACACTCATTGTGAAGACATTATTTCTTAGAGCAACTTCAACGGAAGACACGGAGAACAAAGAAAGATTTTAGCACTAAACGGACTGTAGCTTTGGAAGATACCAACGTAAATGTCTAACTTGGACTTCTTAAACCTCATATAAGCTTCCGCTGATCTTCAGCGTGCATTTTAGCATGAAGCAAGGAATTTGCTCCCCTCATTGTGACACCTTCAAAAACCAGCAGCAGGAATCATGAGAGGCAAATTAGACTGTAAAAGAACATATCAGCATGTGAGTTTTGTTTTAAGACAATCTAAAACGATAATTTAATGCTATAGGCTAACCAGTGCACAGCATTACAGCCTGAGCGTCAGATGTTTGGGAGCAGCTGCTAACTTGATCCCATTGACGTTAATGTATTTAGGTCAGCAGGGCTATACTGAAAAATTCAACATGCCTTCAAACCGCACACCGAGACGTAAAGATGTGCTGTTGTGAATCGTTAAGAGGGAAAATGGCAAAAATTCCCCCCAAACCAAACTACCTCTTTAGATTAACTTTGAAAAAAAAATCCACTGTAAGTGAATTATTACATTGGCTCTGTGTCCGTGACATTGTGTGCCTCATTTCAAATATTGGATTCAGTCAAACCGGAAAATCTGTTTGCCTCTTAAAATACATAACTTGGCATTATAAAATCGGCAGAGGCACTTGTTTACGGACAAATGCTGATTAGAACTGCTTCACACGTAGTAGCTTGACTGAAACATATCCCAGTTTATACACAATGTCTTATCACAACTTCACAAGAGGAGAACAAACAGACAAATTAAAAACAAGAAAGAAATGATCTCTTTGAAACATTTATTATGAAATTATAAAGGTAGAATAGCACTGTTCAAATAAAGCTTCTTTTTTTTTTTTCTTTTTTAAACAGAATAGGCGGTGCAGTGTACTGAATAACCGGAAGAGTTTATTTCAGATTTAATTAATGTATACCCAGCAATGAAACAAAAACAAAAAAAGGGAAAGGAGAAAGCGGGGCAAATAAATAAAACAAAAGAAAATTAAACAAGTCCATTATTGTTTAACACAGCACATTAGGCAAGATTACCAGGAGTTCAATTTACATGAAACATCTCATATATACAAGAAAGATTTACATCGATGAGGGTTACAGAGTCTTTGTGAGCTATGGGGCCCAGTGGCAAAGCAGTCAATGGCAGTCACATTTCAAGTCAAGTGTGGCTCTTTGCTTGAGGGGGGTTTTGGCTGGCAATGCCATTATCACAACTATTAGTCTAGACACTGGCACAGGCTAGTGACAGAGCATTGGCCTGTGTGTCACTTGACACAACAACCCAATGACAAGGACACGTCTCCCTCTGGGTTTGTCATGTCAGGACATACAGCACCGCTTTGCCCATCTTTTATACACACACCCGCCTCTGTAATGATAAAGGGAGAGAGGGTGGTAACAGGGAGAAAGCGGAGCTACGTACACAAAGCACCCTCATCTGTCACAAATGATCAGAACACAAAAGGTGAACACATCCTTGGTGATGTAGCATTGCATGTAACTGCATTGACCCCGATAAAACATGTGTGAAAGGTGTGGGCTGGAGACAGGGAAGATAAGGAGTGGGTGGAGGGGCCAAGTGAGGAGTGGAAAGGAGAGATGGGTTGTTTGGGTGGGGGGGTGTGTGTGTGGGGGGGCATTCAAACAATGAAGTAGCATCATAACTTCATCTTTTTATATAATTTTCTTTCTTTTTTTTTTTTTTTTTTGACAAGCAAGTAGTCAAGAAACATTTTCTTCCACCCTCTACTCTTCTATTTAAGGTAAAATTTGAGAGAATTCAGATGAGGTGTTGATACTGTAAGTGTTTTAGGCTGCTGTTTGTTTTTCTCATCATGCAGTGTTAGAAAAAATATGAAGCTAGTATGTCAACTTGATTGATTGCCTTAGAAAAATGGGAAATGCGTTTTGTGGATTAGTGAAAACATGGAGATGAATTAAGTAATGGCAGTCCCACAAAAGCCACAATGACTTTGGTTTTTGTGCATGCAAAAACATTAATTTCACAAAGCAAACCCCCTGAAGATTGTTCATCAATCAATTTGCTTTGAGAAATTGCAGAAATGGATGATGAATTTGAGATAAATGGGTTGCCAGCCAAATGTGATGGACAAACAACAAACCAAGAAAGAAAGAAAAATCACATATGCACACACACACGTAAGACTTTTTGATATATGACAGTGTTTGTCATTATCAAAATTGGATTTTTGACAAGTTTCAAGAATAAAACAGTGTTATGACGAGAAACAAATCTCTGAAAATATGTATGAAAATGTTTAAGACGGAAATGAAAATTAATAAAAATGTTCACAAAAAAATCAAATGCAATTCCTGGTAATTTGCCATCATCTGTGTTTTGGCAATACTGTCCCTGGCAGTTATAGACAACAAAGGGGAGGAGGGGGGGAGGCTATAAATAAATAAATAAATAAATATATTAAAAGTCAGTAGCACTTCATTTTTCTCAACAGAGAAAAATAAAAACATATAAATGAACTCCACAGTTCAGCCAATGTACCAACAGGGAGCTTTGATTTATTTTGTTGTTTTGTGCAGACAAAACTGGATCCCCCTTGGGGCAATAATCTACTCTGGTAGCACTCACACCCACTACCTTAGTATAGCCCGCAATCCATTTCATTTCCTTTTACCCACCTAGACATAGAGTACATGACACGTTTTTTAAAGAAATATAATGTTCTCTGCAGTAAAGAGCCCTGCAAATCCTCCACTAATGATTTAAAGCTTTGATAAAAACTTCACTCGTGGACTTATTGGCTTACGATCTCCTGATAGCTACATTTGTTTTGAGGATCTGATACATTTGACTCAAAAAGAGAACGCAGTATGGGTTATTCTACTTGCATCTACCGGTAGCTTGATTAATGATTAAACCGATCTTGGCAACAGACCCAATTGTAGACAACACAGAATTCGCTCAAAGATTTGGTGAATCAAAGTCTTAATAGTCATTTGTCCAGTTTAAGCGTTTATTCATATGCACAGAAATGGTGAGATTTTACAAGTCGGTGTCGCTATTTTCCCCGAAAGTTTCAAATCCACTGGGACATGTTCAGTCAAAAGTATCATGGACATGTACAGCATAAGGAGGTAACCAACACAGCATCCTGGAGGAGTGACAGGATAGCTGAGGAGAAGGATGTATGATCACAGTCGGCAACAATCACTGGCCTCTCTCCATCTTCCTCTTTCATACCGCCAAACTCTGTGTCAGCACAACCCAGAAGATATTGCAACAGACTTTTCCCCTCAGGTGCAACATTGTCATAGTTCATTAATCTTCTCAAACTTCTCCTTCTGCCGTCAGCCCCCGTACGTACTACTAATCCCCTTATTAATGTGGCAAATGAACCTGCACAAGAAGGACGACTCCCCCAAGGCTCCATAATTACAATGGTCTGTACAAACTCCTGTTTGCATAGAATGTCCATTCATTAAATGCACTGACAGGGCAACTTTAGGAATACCCTGCGAACGATTCCCTGTTCTTCCTCACAGGTTTTTCTGCACTTTAAACTGAATACTACATCTACTGTAATATCTAATTGCCTGCTAATTTTTTTGCAAATTGCATTTTCTTTTTGCCGTGGTCACAGCAAGAAGGAAAATGATGTGCGTGTCGGAAGAACATTCCAAACAAAAGTCTCCAGAATTATTCCCATTAAGTCAAACTAATATGCATATGTTGTCAGATGTTCTATATGTGCTGCAACTATAGTGAAGCACAAAGGGGAGCTGCTATAATGTGTCCCCAGAGCTAAAGCATAGTTGGTGTGTGCTGCAGAAGAGCACATCAGAGCAGTGTGGGCTAACTGAACCGTATTTACAGATTTCCTTTCACTGCTTGCATCTTTTCTGCCATGCAAGAAAAACACTAATAACCCACAGCAATTAAGCCTTTTTGCAGATGAGGTGTCCAGGCCCCATGGTTACATACAACGGAAAGCCCCATATATGGCCCATAATTGTGCATCCTTGCATATAATGCATATTATCATAACAACGCGAGGGGAAAGAGGACACATCTTGTTTATCTGCAAGAATGTACACATGTAGATCTATGCCTGCTAACTCAACACACAGTAAACGGCCTTAAATTCCCATTTAAGGTTAATGTTGAAGAGTGAGAACTTAAAATATGGATAGTAATTGATTTAGCACGTTTCACACGCCATCTCTGTGACTACTTTCAAACCCTGCAACCTCAGTAAAACCATGTTAATGTGTCCATAACATGAGCCTTGGGATCTGGCGCACATGGTTAATGCGTAGCCACTGGGCTCATGTTATGTTAGTGAGCCACATCTATGTCTCCCCATAAGACTACTGAAAGGGAAGAAAGTAAGACTGATGGTGAAACGGCTATGATTATACTTGGTTTCTTAGATGCTTGTGTTGCCTTGAGAAACTAGGACAGTGTTTTCATGCTTTTTCTTCCTCAGTGTTGTTTACACTAATGTAGGTCCCTGGAGGGTAAATAATAAGTGGGGGTGGAAAAAAGAAAGGAAAGGCAAGGATTGCTTCTTTTGCTTTCAGCAAAGTTTGGGGACTCTATAAAGCTGATTCCACTCGGCATTCGTCAGTGATGACACTGTAGTAGACGTCCGCTGTTTCTGTTCCCTATGTTCTATATTCTCAGAGAGGAAGACACCGCTGAAACCTGCATGCTTTTGCTGTGGTTGTCAACTTCTTTCTCCCCGCCTTCTTGTTTATCAATTTCCTTTCAGTTCCCTGATTTATTTATTGATTGGTGCTGATGTTGCATAGACGTGACTCTTGAGAACCGGAACAAAATGGCGTTTGAAGTTCTGAGAGAGAAGGTCCATTTTAAAAGCTATTCCCCTCAGCTTTACACATTTTCTTTCTCTTGAACATCCTCTTTCACGTAATTGCTTATTTCGTCTCAATTTCAGGCAACAATGGGTGATTGATGATGTTACTCATAAAGGCAACAACGTAAATGCGTAACTTCAGACTTCCATCACATACCTTTGTATATTGAGACAATTCAGCACCGTACTGGACTCATTTTGAATGCAGTCCATAAAACCACATTTTAAAACTGAATAATAACATTGATATTGACATATTTCTTTAATCATCTGTGTATGTATAAGAAATATTTTAATAATGCAGTTCTTATCTTTTTCCAAAGCGCTCCTACTCTCTGGGGAATATGATATGATAATCCTATGATATTACGTTTTGGGTTTACTGTCTGTTTAAAGATTCACTCAAAAGGTAATTGGTATCTTTTGGCTTTTATTCTTTCTTTCTTTTTTTTTTTTAAATTACAGTTAATCTCTTCTCTGTTTATTATTCAATACACAGGCATAATTCAAAAAGGAATTGGACATACTGGATGAGCATCTACTTATCAATGCTCATGAAATAGAGATGGCATGCGCATGTCAATACAAATGGTTGCATGTGCAAAACAAATGAAAATATGGATGCATCAATAGCATTGATAGCATACCCTGCTTCATCCAGTAAGACGCGTCAGTGCAATCATTTTACCACAATCAATAACTGCCATTTAACCTCATATCTGAAGTGGGATCCTTATCAGTGAGACGTTTTTGGAATAATTATTACTGAGAACCAGCCAGATAATCTTCATTACAAATCTCCAAAGAAAGATATTAGCAAATAGTGAAAAGGTAGAAAATTACCTTTTCCTTCTAATAATAGGAAGGGAGATAAGGAAGTGTTCCCTTGTGTGCAGTCAAATATATTAGTGCATATTAATTTGAGTAATTCAGAGGTATTGCTAAAGGGAAGGATATCCCACTTCCCCTGGACTTTTTATGGTAGTGGGGTTGATCTGAAAAATAACTACCGTTTGGTTATGAATTTGACATGACATGATTATGTTTCAGTTTCCAGTTCTAAAAAAATAGGTGACAGTATAGAAGATACTATACTATACTATAGAAGATGGTCATATTGAAGCGCTTTTGAGTCATTAAGGAGCGAAAAGAAAGGAGATTTAGACTGAGGCACACCTTGAGGTCCATTTCAACCCTCGGCTTCTAAGAGGATTACATTTATGCTCTACACAAGTACATAGAAAAATATGAATCAAATTTTACACAACATTTCAGAGGGGCGCGTGTGAGCTAAAGTGTCTGCACCAGTAAATCATTTATATTATCAATGGCGCTACATAGGACACGCTGGCTCTGTTTGTGTGCTTCTTTGAATCATTTGTCAAAATTATTGATTCCAATAAATCTTGTGTGGTATTGTGGGATGACTGAGCGAATCAATGAAGTTGTGCTTACAGTATAGTGTCATATCTCATGTGTCCTCCTCTAGGGTTGAATCCCCCCCCCCACCCCGACCGCCGCCACCACCGTCACCCATTTCATCGCCTTCTCTCGTCTCTCTCTCTCACACACACACACACACACACACACACACACACACACACCAACGGCGGCTGGCAAATGACGCCAAACTGAATGCCTCTTTTCACTGCGACTTCTCACACAGAAACACATTAAACGCAACCCCAGACGCAGTGACCCGGAGGTATGCGTCGATGGGAGTCGCACAGCCCCTGTAATTCCACTCTCTCTTCCGGATAGATCTGATCACTCACATCTTCCAACTGCTTATATCAATCTTCCCTGAGCATCATTAGGCAAGAGTATTTCACTAAGAACAGCAACATAGGTTTCACTCCTTTCTTCTCCTCCCTTGCATTTACAAGTCCACTGCAGGTTGGCGTATTGCCAGGCTGTGCCATGCAGCTCAACACTGCCACCTAAAGGTTCAGTACCACCGGCAGTCAAGCCTGACCCACTGACAACAGTCTCACACTGCCTCCCTTTCCCCCTCCGCACACTCCCTCTTCCCTCCTCTCTGCTGCTCCCTGTATTTGTTCACGTGTGTTCCGAGTGTGTGTTGTGTAGTGGTGCTTTATTAGCAGAAAAATTAATAAGGCTTTGATAAAAAGCAGCATGGATTACGTTGAAATTTGAGGCTCATTATTGGCTAATCCTTTTTGAATTGGATGTGTATCAAGTTCCAGACGAGCCACAGTCAGTTCACTTGTGTGCTTTGCGAAGAGGCATTTAATTCGAGTTTAGATGATGTAGCAAAGCCTACAGTGACATTCACAATACCACCGCAGCAGACTAATTATTGACTGTTGTTATTGCTGCAGGTGTTGAAAAGGTTACAAAATTATTTGTGATATAACAATACACATCAAAACAAATAAACAAAACAAAAATAAAAACATGAATACACTCAGTTTTATGAGGAGAGAGGTGAAAAGTCAGCTAATTCTTTTTCTAAGAATGTGTGCAGCATTTATCTACGATGACAAACCGTAATCGGAGTAGATAGGCAAGAAAAAAATGTTTCTTTCACAGAGAACATTGAGTCACAATTAATGTTATGTTGGTACATTTTACCAGTGATCTAACCTGGGTGCTGAATAGACAAAATAAGGCAAGGCAATCACTCACCCACTTGCATTTGTTTAATATGAATTAAATATATATTAATGACAAAACATCAGTCTATAATTATTCCCCAAAAATGATGCATGTGATTGTTCAGTCCATAATCAACTCCATTAATTAGCAGTTGTTCAAGTTACTTTTTCTCTTTTTTTTCTTTTTTTAAGTTTGAGAAATAGTGGAACTTGCTGAAGCAGTATGTCTCCTGTAATTTTTTCTGTTGCTTCACAGTAAGCGAGTCTCTAATCTAGACTGGCACTTTAGCACTGTGGAACAGGGCAGTTATAGGCAGTACTTATAGACCAGTAAAAGTGCTCTTTTACCTGCTGTCTGGTGTGCATGGGCCCCTTCGTCTTGAACCCTCCTTGGGAGCTGCACTCTGAGGCACTGAAGTGGTCAGAGCTCGTGGAGGACCTCTTGGAAAGGGTGTCACAGCCCCCAACAAATGTGTTATCCAATGGGAGCTCCTGAATCACGTGATGCTTCTTCACTGAGACCGGCGTGTCGGCCTTGAGGTGGAAGGCCGATTGCGGCGAAGCGGACTTGTAGTGCCGGGCCAGGTCTGGGCTGTTGGGTTTGAAGGTTGTGGTAGGCGTGGCATTCCAATCAAAGCGTCCAATCCCTTGCTCCTCCAGCTCGGTGGGCAGGCTGATGGTTCCGTTGATTGGCTCGTGGGCAGGATCGTCAGGCTTGTTCCCCTCAATGGTGACAAAGTTGAGCAGGGAGCTTTTTGGGGATTTCCTTTTCTTGCGCTTTTTCTTCTTGTTCTGCTTGTTCTCTGTGTTGGGTGACATCCACTCGGCCCCCTGTTTTTTCCTCTGTGCAGCTTTGAACCTGGAAGCGTGGCGGCAGCGCAGAAGCACAGTAACAAAGATGACAATAATTACCACTAAAGCGCCAGTAACAAAGGCTATCATTATGGTTAAATAGTCACCACTTTGATAAGTTTCACTGCTTTCACCGATGTTTCGGTCAATTGGGGTCTCCATGGTGCGTCGGATGAGATCATAGATGAGTGTTGAGTTGCCCACAGTGTCATTGACATACAGAAATACCAGCACCAGCGTATGGAGAGATTTAGGATATCCCAGGTCACTGATATTGACCACTAATCTGTGTAAGCCTATATCAGTCACTGCTGGTTTCTCCTCAAGAGTAATATTCCCTGTGACAGGGTCAATCCTGAACAGACCTTTGTTGTTCCCACTCACAATGGTGTATTTGAGTTCTGCATTCATCCCTGTATCGCCGTCTACAGCAAACACCTCTGCTACCACAGATCCCGGGATAGAGGAGAGAGGGACGAGCTTGAAAGATGTGTTGGAGGGGGGGTAGATGACGATGGGGGTGTTGTCGTTCACGTCGATGACATTGATCGTCACCTTGGCGGCAGAGGAACAAGGAGGCCTGCCACTGTCCACAGCCCTGACATCAAAAGTGTAGGAGCTCTGCTGCTCCCTATCAAATGACACATTAGATTTTATCACTCCAGAGTAAGGATCCAGGATAAAGTTCTCGTTGTCATTCAGTATGGAAAGAGAAACGGCAGCATTTTCTCCGGCATCCGAATCCGTCACAGTTATCACCCCCACTGTGCTGTATTTAGGAAGATTCTCAGACACAAAGAACTGAAAGTGGTTATGTGTGAACTTTGGGTTGTTATCATTTTCATCCAGCACTGTTACAATAACGGCTGCCTGCGTTTGCAGAGGGGGCGTCCCGTTATCTCTTGCCGTCACGGTGAAGAGAAACCTATCCTGATCTTCCCGGTCAAAAACCCTGGACGCAGTCAGGACCCCGGTTTTGCGGTCGAGATCGAAGAATGATGCATTTGGTCCCAGCTGATAAACTATCTCTGCGTTTTTCCCACTGTCCTCATCTGTGGCGCTGAGGGTAGTGAGGAACAGGTCGCGCTTGTTGTTTTCCATGACAGCCAGCTCAATAACTGGCTGGGTAAAAATAGGCGGGTTGTCATTCTCATCCTCCAGCCTAACTCTCACCAAGGCAGTCTGATTCAAGCTCGGTTTCCCAGAGTCAGAAGCTACGATTTTAAAGTTATACTCCTTGGTCCCTTCATAGTCTAGCAGCGCAGATGTCTCTAACAGGTACTGGTTGTCGTACACAGCCTTGAGATGGAAGGGCACATCTTTCTCTATGAAACAAATGACCTTGCCGTTGATGTCAGTGTCTTTGTCCGACACCGTGATGAGAGCTATCTTGGTATTGATGGGATCCTTCTCCGAGAGGAAAACAGTGCCGTTAATGGGACTGATTATGTATCTCAGGTCTATATTAGGTGGATTGTCATTAACATCAGTCACATTTATGGTAACAGTAGCTCTGGCAGGACTAGAGCTGCCATCGCTGGCTAAAACAGAGAGCTTATGAATAGCAGTCTCCTCTCTGTCCAGAAGCCTCTGCACTGTAATTAGGCCAGATGTTGTATTTAATGCAAAGAGTCTTTTCGTAGCAGGTGACACCTGAGTCCCAAATACATAACGTATCTCTGCATTAGCCCCTATGTCTGCATCTGTGGCCTGGAGCTGCACAACAGATGTGCCAATAGGGGAGTTTTCTGCTATATGCACTTCTATCTGACCCTCTTTAAACACCGGTCTGTTATCATTGACATCCGTTACTGTGACTTGGAGAATTGCAGTGCTGGATTTCTGTGGACTGCCACCATCCTCCACTTTGATCTTCATCACATATGTATCCTTCTGCTCTCTGTCCAGATTCTGCTGCACAATGAGCTGGGGCCACTTCTCCCCCTCAGGCGTTTCGACTATGTCTAAGCCGAAGGCACTTTGCCCGTTGATGAGCTCGTATTTGTGGACACTGTTGGGGCCAGTGTCTGGGTCAGTGGCAGAAGGAATAGCAAATCGGCTGTTAATGAGCGTGTTTTCGGGGATGGATATGTTGATCACAGGGGACGGGAACATGGGGGCATTATCGTTTGTGTCTTTGACAATTAGTTTGATCTTAATCAGCCTGAAATAATCATTAGGGAGGATGACCACTTCAATTTCAAAGGAGCACTCGCTGTCCTCAAACGAGGGACCGGGGCACAACTTCTCCCTGTCGATTCGGTTTGATGTTGTGAATATCTCGCCTGTGCTGCTCAGAACGCGCACCAGTGGGTTATCTCCTGCTTTGGAGACGAGCCGGTACACAAGATTAGCACTTGCTCCAGTAGCGGCATTTGTATGGGAAATGTTTAGGTCCTTTGGTATGTTTCCAATGAGGACGTTTTCTTGCAACTCCTCTCTGATGGGGTAGATTAGCTCTTGGGCTATTGAAGGATCTAGCCATATGCAGGCAAGTAGGGCACCCAACAGGTAATAGTCTTTTAGGTCCATGACAGCGTAAATGTGTTTCCAGCCTTCACAAGTAAAGGTTTCTTTCTATGCAACGTTGTTACAGGCAGTGACTCCTTGCATGTGATGGCAGGAGTCTTCCAGGGACAAACCTACGAATACATGAGAGTTTCTCTTCAGTGAAAATAACTTTGCCATGCACAGTAATTCAATTTAATTAACAAACAACCCCCCACCTCACAGTCAGCTGTTTTGTATGCTTTCTTTTTTTTTTTTTATTATTAGTTTTTTTTTACATTAATCACTATTAAATCTGCCTAAAGGCCTTTATCAACAATTCATAGAGTGGGGAAAAAAATCTAAAGAAACACTGCAGCAACCATTTAGATATCATTTCATGTCTGTTGCTCACTTTCAAAATCCTCCACATTTTAAGGTCACTAAGAATGTTCAGCGTCTCAAACCCCCCACGGCCACAAACTTCACAACACATTACACACTCTTATTAATGTTACACTTAAATTAAAAGAGCTTTAGCTGTGTGTGGGCTCCTAAACGAATGAATACGCATTAATGAAGCCTGCGAAATGAGCTCAGACAGATTTCTAATTCTTAGTGGGCAACTGAGACCTATTCTTATCGTACATACCCAAATCCGTTACAGCGCAGGAGAAAAGCCGAGTGTGTCAGCTCATAGTCTTCTCTTCCAGTGTACCTGCGAGCTTATTCGGGCAGAGATATCCTTCTCAGTCAGATCAAGCTTTGGGTCCAGGAAAGAGAAGAAGAAAAAAATATATAAATTCGCCCCGCAGGAGTAATCAGACTCAAGAACAGGTTTTGGGTGAGATCAGCTGGTCGCACACACTGGGATACATTAGATGCTGCATATGTCGCAGTAACGTTTCCCTCATTGAACTTGAGGAATGGACAAGATCTAATTGTGCGACCTGCAATGATCAGCGTCGCTCTCCAGCAGACACAGCCAGGTGATCAGTGTTGTGTGCAGTCTTCCATTAGAACCGGTCCCAAAAAAAACAAAAAAGAACAATGCTCATCTCCCGTACACGTCCCAAGAAAAACCGGCGTTTTTTGTTTTTTGTTTTTTTTTTTTTCTTTCTTTTTTTTTTTATCCCCCGGCTACCTGTTAAGGTGAAGGCGCCGACGTGGTTGAACGCAAGAGTCCCGTCATGTTTCAAGTTCATGGAGCTCCATCAATAATCAGCCGACAAGAACACAAGGTTAAAAAGAGATCATGAAGAAATTTAAGCAACAAAAAAAAAAAAAAAAAAGAAGAAGAAGAGAAATCTCAGAGTCGATCCCGCTTGGAAATACCAACCTACATATAAACGCTGTTCGGTGTGACACCGATGCGCAGCGTGTATGTGCCGTTTATCCTTGCACTCTCACTCCCGGAGCAGAATATCTTGCACTAACTCTGTGTAAACCCATAGGAGGGGTGGTGAAGTACACCACACCGACGCCCCCCACCCCGCCGACCCTCGTCATTGGACACCGCCCCTTTCTCTCAGTGGCGTCGACAGCCCGAGCCGCAACAGGATTGGCCCGAAGTCACGTCACTTAATGCAGACCGGAGGGTTGTCCGCGGTGAGGTGCTCCGTGAAGATGCTGCAGGCTGCAGAGACGCTTAACCAAAAACCCCGAGGCTGGAGGGGGATGATGGTGATGATGACGACGGTGAGGAGGATGAAGCTGCGTGTGCTGCTGATGATAATGTAGAGGGGGAGAAGAAGAAAAAAAAAGAGAGAGTGGCTGTCCTCTAGCTTTTACACTGTTGATGATTATATAAAGGCAGATAGCAGTCATTGGCTCTAAAGGGACGCATCAAACGCATAAGCCAACCTGTTAGGCTGTTGTCAGGTAGGACTGCACTAATTGCAGTGGACACAAAAAGCCAAAAAGACTGATGTACATTTTAAAATATATACATGTATATATGACTGCAACGCTTTACCCTGGATATGACTTGCCAAGAACAAACACAGGCATATAGGCTACAATACAAGCCTTGTGTAAGAGTCACTAATTGCACTCCAGACAGAGAAGCCGTTGTCTACGCATGTTTGCACGGGGTGCATATTCACGCGCCGTCCGCCACACTCAGCACCCTGCAGCCACTCATCAGTTTTTTGTCCGTAAGAAATAACCTTGACAGTTATCCCAGTCATCAACGCGTTACACAGCATGTGGTGCGAGCTCTTTGCGTAAAAGGGTGAATTGCATTTCTTTTTTAAGTTTACTGCCTCATGCTACAGCTGTGACGATCTGAGGAGGCTGCGGTGCGACTTTGAAATTGCCCGTAACCGCAGATGATCTCACTTGACAAGTTTCAAAGCAACAAGAGGAGGCTGAACTGTGTAACGGGAACCGACTAACCCCCAAAATGAAATGCCAGAAGTCGCACAATGCAATTAGAAAACAACAGATTTAATAGGAGGGAAATGAGAGTCAGCCATACAGCCATCCTTTAATGCATACTGCCATCCAATCATTACTTAATTTCAATGCAGTAGATAACCCTCAATTTTCCTTCCACGGCTCTCTGGCTGTACTGCTGCTGAGAAAGGCAAGCTGTTGAGCTCAAAAAGGCTGAGTAGCCTGCCATGGTGAACACTGCCATCTTGAGGTGCTCTTTCACAAATGCCTGAACTGTGCTGTGAGCTTCACAGCTCCAGAAAACCACAACTTTCACATTTCTGAACCAAGACTTGGTGTACATGCTCTTCGACAACCGTGAGAAGTGAGAGCAGAATACGATCACCCAGTGGATGACTCGGTAAGAAGCAAAGTGTGAATGAAGAGACAGCATGAAGTGAGAATGAGCCCCATTGTTGGCAAATGGTGATGGGAGCGATGCAAAAGGCATGGGACCCACACTGTTGAGGTGAGAACTATGCTGCCAATGTCTCCCGAGAGGCTGGCGTAATGCCTGGTCAGCAGTCCATTAGCACAACCAACCTGATGGCCTGACCTTTCTGTCTCTCTGCTGTCAGTGTCCTCTGCTGGGAGAGAGCAGCTAAAGGAGTGATCTGTCACTTCAGTTTAAAGTCTGACACCCTGATGTGGAGGGAAAAGTGACAACATAACTGTCTACAGTGGTGAAACACTTTCTTGCTCTGGTGGTCAGCTGGAGTCATTAGGAACTCATCACTTGCTTTCACTTTCACTTTCTGGTGTGTGTGTACAGGCTTGTTGCTGCAAAACAAGAATCACGTTTCCATTTAATAGGAGTTTCCAAGGTCTCCGAGGTGTTTTTGTGTTTTAGCCCAGGAGTGATTGCGCAGTGATTGGGATTATTGGACAGAGAGTGCACGTTGAAAGCCAGAAATCCCCACATCTTGCAAAGTAATTGTTAAGACACTGATATTGATCAGTTTATCCACCAAACCTCCACAGATGTATTATGGTCATTTTGTGTCATGGGTCAATGAAATCTTGTTTATGGCACCTTAAAGAAAAGTTGAACTTGGAACTCTTTATTATTATTGGTTGGACTCAGACACCAGAAGAGCGAAAATCAGCAAGTGCAGCAACTTAATTCCATAATATATAATCTCTCCAGTCAGTCAGTCTCTATAATATCTATAGAATTACAATAGGGTTACCTACTGTATCTTCCACAGAGGCCCCTATGTTGCACCGCCATGTTTCTACAGTAGATCAGAACGGACACATGATTTTTCCTTAACCATAACAGAATAGTTTTAGTTGTCTGAACTTTAATTGTTATTGTGGCTAATATACTATATTATATATACACAGTATATATACTCTCTCTCTCTCTCTCTCTGTCTCTCTCTCTCTCTCTCTCTCTCTCTCTCTCTCTCTCGTCAAAATTTACTAACAAGTGATGAATAATGTAGTATGCTAAAATATGTTCTAGGTCTTCTGGTTTACCTCCTACAATCTCATATCGAAGAGAGAGCCTAAGGGAAAGGTCCAAATCTAAGGCCTTATGATTCCCCATATACCAGGTGCAGTCAATCACACCATTCACCTTGGTTTGATTCTCACACTGACTTATTGACTTGTTCATGCTGTTGAATTGACTTCATGAATAATACAAGGAACAAATATGTTTATCTTCCGTGTCCATTAAAGTACAAGGTCAAACAGGTAATTTATGTATTTTCTAACTTGAACAAGGTCTGAGGAGCTAGTGCTGTAAGATCTAAACAGTTTGCGTCACAATTCTAGTGCCATTACGCAGCCGAGAAGCAGCAAAACATGGCTGAATGCAGTTTGTCTAAGTATTGATAGATATTACCGACACCTTACATTTATGTGGAAGTTTTTACTTCTATACAAATCATTTGTTTTGCTTATGCAACATTACATCAGCTTTCCAGAACATCACAGAGAGAATTGTGTTGCTGTTCAACATGACGCTTTAACAACAACATTCCCTGTGAGAAAAAATGTTCTCACTATGAGAATGTTTCTTACCAAGTTCTTTAATATGACACTTTTTGTCAGGAGTAAGAAAAAAGTTCCACAAATTCCATTGTGAAGAAGTTAGCTTGAACATAATTGGGGGTTATTCTCTGTGTGAGAAACATTCAGAAAAGCAGAGTCCATTTTACAGTGTGAGAGCCGTTTGAATTTCAGTGCCGTCTCTTTCCCCTGGTGTGTGTTCAAAAATAATGCAAAGTAATTCAGCCAGAAGAACTCCAATTATCCAAATCCCTTGTAATGTCGAAAAAAAAAAAAAGAAAAAGATTAAATAATATACTGTATGTCCTCTTAAAATAAACAATGAGCGCAGTGAATACTTCTTTGTACTCCAAACAGAAACTTAGAAAGTTATCAGCTGACTCACAGAGAAAAACATCAGTGGGGCTATTATCACATGAGCTGAATCCTGCTGCTTGTGATACGGCACCACCTGCCAGCTAAGCAAAGTGTTAGTACTTCAAATTGGACAATAATAAAATTATTTATTGTTATAAGTTGTTTTACTCGCGACCAAACCTCTCCAATAGGAAACTGTATACTTCAGCTATATTTCCACTCAGATGTGATGACAGAGAGACTCTCTTTATTTCATCACCTTCTTATAATGTTTTGGCAAATGTGCAAATAAAGAAAAGTAACCATTTTCTATTTCTATGGCTCAGTTCACTCTAGCGCTGGTTTCATTTGTTCCTCGTCAATACCGCCAAAGAGCCGCCGCAACTGCTGATGAAAATGTGGGGCTTTTCCCTCAAAACCCTTTTGCCAGCGCGACTTCTCTCAAGAGTGGTAATGACCCAGCGGATAATTGGCACCACGCATGCTGTGGACCCTGAATACTAATCAGAGCTTCTAATCAGGCATCTCCATTTTAAAAGTTTAGATACATGGGAGTGAAAATGTGGAAAGGAAGTGATTTTCATTTGCTTTGAAAGGGATCTCAGTGAAATCCAAACTTTGAATTCCCTTGAGGAACTGATTTTATATCACTTAACAAGGTAGTAACAAGATGCTTTGATATGCTCAGGGACAGAGCTTTACAGCTGTGGGCTTATTGAGCTGAAATGTAAATGTTTGCTTGAGGTACAGTAATGTTTTGATTCACCATATGGCAACTACATAGACATCCTATGGTTGCTGCCTAGCTTTCCTAATTATAGTAAACACCATGGTAAAAGGCATTTTTCTTGCACCCAGCACTTTACAGCCCGACAGTTGGCATTTGAAAAGTATAATGCCATTCATAGTAATCCTTTGAAAATTGATTGACACGTTGTTTGATTACAGAAGATTTCCTGGGAAGATTACAGTTTCAAGGTGCAAGATATCCCTTATAAGAAATGCTTCTTCTGTCTTCATACTAGAAGAAGTACTGACTATAATTTGCCCTATCTCTTTGCATTCTTTTTCTGTTCCCCTTTCTCCCCGACACATTTGAATCCCATATCACTTTCCAGCCCGTTCACCGCGAAAAGGTCAAACAATCCCTCCCTTTTTCTTTTCTTACTGATGTGAAAGCCAGAAGCCTGCCTGTAGTGAAGGAAATGGATTCTAGTCAAAGACTTCTGCGAACTAGGGAAAGAAAGTTGAGCAAGATTCGTTTTCTGCTCAGTGCACAGGCTGATCTGACCTTGTGCAGTATGAAGGAAGTTATAAGATACTTGACATGCACTCCCAACACCAATACTTTTTCAGATCCTGTCAAACTGAGTTGTATATCTTTAACTGGGGGTACACGTACTTAAAGGTCATCTTTATAGCAGCTCAACACAAATGTTGAAATGCATGTGCTGTATGTCTCGGGTACTTCCGATTGGTTTAATCGCCATTTCTTTTTACAGCATCTCTCTCCTCTCTGCCTTTACTGCCCCTGTTCCAAGTTGGTACGGATCAACTTGGTGACATATTTAAGTGCAAGACCCCACAATTCAAAGCTTTCAAGAGTTTGTTTTGTACTGCCCATAAGATTACCATTTTAATAACCGACAAGCAATTAGATAACATTTCACTCAGAGGTGTGTCACACATTTTTTTTTATTAGGCTCTGAAACTTCTAAAGCAGGCTCCAGTCAAGTGTGAGATGTATAATGAATCTATACTGTGCTAGATGTCACCGTAAGTCTGTAGTCGCACAATATCTTTGATTAAATGTCTAGATGATCCTGTGAATGCAATGAACATTTAACTCATTTATTCCTAGAGGCAGGCCTAGTTATGACTCTGGCAGTGAAGACAGCTTGTGACAAGAGGCAGGATGGCAAGAAAATGTCTACATATATACTGAGACTCTAATGTGCTATCTTCAAAAGGTCAAACTTCTACATGGCCATTTTTGTCATGCATTAGCCAAGCAGTTTCACATTTACTTAGAGGATGTGTCTAATTAGTCGCTGGACTTCTTTACTGATTTCCCTGCTGCGGAAAAAAATGGAACAACGATTCAGATATAAGGCAGTTAAGTTAACTCCTAGTTTTCCATAATTACTGCACAACATTAGAAAAGTCAAAGAATCCCACGGGAAATGTATTCAACTACTACTTAGGTATTATTCATCTAGTCACGCTTCCAGTCGGAGATCCTCATGCAACGCTATCACCATCCACTGAGCCACCGAGTCCAAATTAGAAAATGCATTATTTCAGTGTTTTATGCTTGGCTTGACTCCTGAGAAGCAGCGCATGTGAATTGTTCCTTTTTTGGAGTTGCACTAAAGCATGTACATACAGTATTTAACAGTGGCTTAATAGCTATGCACTTAACCATATTCAATCATGTTACACTTTATGTAAAGCTTGAGGAATTAAAAATACAGGGTTAGATTTAGCTATTACGGCAAAATGTGTGTAAAAACCTTTTTTTTAAATTTTTTTTTAGACATCATTGTTGAGGACTGACATTGTAAGAGAAACCGTGTTCATAAAGCCGCTATGGGAGAAATACTCAGACCACAGGCTACAATAAAGGGCCTAGGCCTCTTCATGGCATTCAACAAAAATAGAAAGAAAGAAAACAAAGACCCCCTCTGCTGAATTACACTGTCAAAATATTAAGTTCACCCTGTAGGTGTGCAATCGTTCACTTGTATGTTAAATACACCCACTTATCAGTTTCAGTCATTGGTGTACAACAGTGACTCACTCCCTCAGAACGAGGTGCCATAGATGTGCCCTGTGATTGCAAAAAGTCATTCCGATGTTGGCTACGAACGCTGGTGGGAAGACGGAGAAAGAAAAAGTTTAAGAGAGACTCTCTCATTTTTCATTTAAGTGTACGAGGCTCCTCAACAACGTCCCTGACCCCGAGTCTGATGTATCCGAGTTGGCACTAAATAATATGTGTGGCATGTGTGTTCATTTAATTCTACCTATTTCAACAAGTTAAAACCTGTTTTCTATTCCATGCTATTCTTTTACTTATGTAGTACTTGTAGTAGAAATATTATATAGCCTCGAGCTAGATGAGAGATTTGAGATTTCAGGAGTTCATTCTAATGTTATATATGACACACATCAGTAAAAAAAAGAAGCTATATGACCAGAAAGGAATTCACCTTGTTGGATAATTCAGTTGCAGGATATCTCCGTGTCTTGTTGTCTGCTAATGCATGCCAGTAATTTACTTCTTTTGAGGAAATGCCAGGGTGAGTCAACACATAATTTTACAGACAACACAAGCTTTTAGCATTCAAATCACTGCCGGGAATGATAAGGTATTATCAGATGACAACATACAATTTATGTTAGGCAAATGAGACGCAGAATAGAAAATGTCACTCTCCCCATGGCTACGTTTCCAAAAGCACAGATTGAGCTGAGAAAATTATGTCATGTGTTGTTGCCATTCATTTTGTATGGTGTGATGTCTTACAGTATGCAGGGACTGCCAATTATCATGTTTGTATGGCGAATACAGCAAACGCGTCATGAGCGACGACTTCAAGGGTTCTTAAAGGCTTACTCATGCTTTATTCATGTGTTCACATATACACACTGATGATTCTTTGCCCTGAGAGTTGTTTGTGAATGAAGAATCATCTCTAAGGTCTCACTCAGCCATAAATATTAGTTGAGAGTAAGGACCCACAATGTACGTGAAAAGCTCATAAGAGACAGGCATGTTTTTGTGAGCAATGCTAAAGTTTGGTTGTTTTTGATTTATATTCAGAGTACATGCTGCCAAACCTTAGTATGGAGAATAGACTGTATATTAAAAAAAAAAGTAGGACATAGTCACCCATTGGTTTGTGGACTACATTTTTGAAGCCTTGAGTCGTTTTGGTTTGCCATCTTGGGTTTTTGTAACCAGAAGTGACACGGAAGGTTGAGAAAAGTACAACCTAATGTTGAACAAGTAATTTTTTGGCAACCAAAATGTTACAATTACCTTTCATGAAGTGAAAACACACTGTGAGAGGGTTGAAGTTCTATGACAAAAACACGGAGAGCACCCAGACCACCGTGTGGTAGCAACCTCTCAATCCCCAAAAACTTTTGGACTTTTACTCTAAATATGTAAAATACACGATATAGTAGTAATAAATACCATCATTTACTAAATGAACACTATGCTGCTTTGAAGAAGATTAGAAACTAGCGATTGAGACCCTAAACTCATCAGAAAAATGTTTACTGAGGTAATAAATAGAATAAAAGTCTTTTTTTTCATAGACTTCTATACAACCCGACTTCTTTTTGCAAACAGAGGAGTTGCCCCCTGCTGGATATTAGAAATAATACAAGTTTAAGCATTGGTTTCACTTTTGAATCTTGTAGGACTGCATCTTCCATGTTATCGAATAATCTACCTTTTCATGTAGTGCACATTTCACTCATCCTCTGCTGTGTATAAACATTTTCAACAGCTGAGCTAGAAAAACCACGTTTGGAGGCAAGCGGCGACATGAATATTATTTTCAGTTCTAGTGAACCCATTAGGTCTGAACATGGCTCTTTTCTGTTTACTGAAAAAAAACCATTGAATATCCCAAACATCCATCCGTCCATTTCCCGCCTCTCATCCATATCTGGGTCCCAGTGGCAACAGGTTAAACAAGGTACCTTTCACTGAAAACCATTTGCTATTTTAACCATAATAGATACTTAAATGTAACTACTACCTCCGGCCTTTAAGAGGTTGCAGCTGGTGGAGACGTCTGGAAGAGGAATCACAGGTGCAGTGAGGATGCATTTCACTTTCTTGCCTTCCAGGTTTTCATTCTGCAGGCTGGTCCAACCAGTGAGACTGCTCTGTGGGGAATCACAGGAATGTGTGACTAATTGTTTCCTAACGAGTTTCCTCTCCCCACTAATTTAGGATCACATTGTTTATTACAATCTATGATTCAAACATACCAACATCAGAGAAATGTAACCACAAGTGTCGACTTGTGAATTGTGTTCCACCTATAAAACATGACCTGTTCCCTTCACTTGGATGTCAGTCTGCTGGTTTTCTGCCAGTCTGCACCAGCGTTCCTCCAACCTGCATTTCTTTATGAGGTATGTCTATTTCTAGGAATGCAAGTGTAAACAACCAGGATAAAAATACAAAAAAGCTCAATCAATTCAAGCAACAACAAAAAAAAAAAAGAACAGATGATTCTCTGGCTGTCCAATACTTCCTTAAACCTCACAGTTAGCACTTTTGTAACTCTACTGAACAAGACACATCATTTTGTTTTCTTTCGATTGTTCCGTTAGTGTGGCTCTCAAAGAGGAGATGTCAAGACAAGTGCTTAGGAGGACAAACTTGAATAAAAACAAGAGCATCTTGAAATATAAAAAAACTATGAATAAATAACACAAGTTATCATCAAGCATGCACTGGAAACATTTCTCTTCCAAACTTCATTGGGCTGGCTTCAGCTGGTCTGAAACCTCTTGTAACTGCCTGTTCATGAGCTTCCCATGACATTTCTATTAGAACAAGGCCCGTTTATGGTAGATTTATTTATCCATAAGCAGCATCCTCTGTGTGCTGTATTTTACAGGATCTTAGTTTCCACCAGGAGGCAGGGATTGCATCATGACTGAAAAGTTTAGTGGCTGGTATTTTGCGTGATGCCAAAGTTTCTTGTCCTGTCAGAGTGGTGTGTGGGCTCCAGTAGGTTTGCTAAATTTGGTCAGACGGTCAGTGCTAGAAGAAACCTACTGGAGACAGCATGTTCACATTTCCTAATGTCAACCTTATGCTTATGTTTTTCAAACTCTCAACTTTTAATACATTGCTTTGTAATTATTCTTATAAAGTGTGTCACAGACTGAATTACTTGTAATTAATGATGTAATAAAAACACATATCATACCATCCATCCATCCATCCATCTTCAACCGCTTATCCGGGGTCGGGTCGCGGGGGCAACAGCTCCAGCAGGGGGCCCCAAACTTCCTTTTCCCGGGCCACGTTGACCAACTCTGATTGGGGGACCCCGAGGCGTTCCCAGGCCAGTGTGGAGATATAATCTCTTCACCTCGTCCTGGGTCTTCCCCGTGGTCTCCTCCCAGCTGGCTGTGCCTGGAACACCTCCCTAGGGAGGCGCCCAGGGGGCATCCTTACCAGATGCCCGAACCACCTCAACTGGCTCCTTTCTACGCAAAGGAGCAGCGGTTCTACTCCGAGCTTCTCTCGGATGACTGAACTCCTCACCCTATCTCTAAGGGAGAAACCAGCCACCCTTCTGAGAAAACCCATTTCGGCCGCTTGTACCCGCGATCTCGTCCTTTCGGTCATGACCCAACTTTCATGACCATAGGTGAGAGTAGGAACAAAGATAGACCGGTAGATCGAGAGCTTTGCCTTCTGGCTCAGCTCTCTTTTCGTCACAACGGTGCGGTAAAGCGAGTGCAATACCGCGCCCGCTGCTCCGATTCTCCGGCCCATCTCCCGCTCCATTTTCCCCTCACTCGTGAACAAGACCCCTAGGTACTTGAACTCCTTCACTTGGGGTAAGGACTCATTCCCTACCCGGAGTAGACAATCCACCGGTTTCCTGCTGAGAACCATGGCCTCAGATTTTGAGGTGCTGATCCTCATTCCAACCGCTTCACACTCGGCTGCGAACCGATCCAGTGAGTGCTGAAGGTCACAGGCTGATGATGCCATCAGGACCACATCGTCTGCAAAGAGCAGCGATGAGATCCCAAGCCCACCAAACTGCAACCCCTCCTCCCCCCCTCCGCCTCGATATCCTGTCCATGAATACCACAAACAGGATTGGTGACAAAGCGCAGCCCTGGCGGAGGCCAACACCCACCGGGAACGAGTCCGACTTACTGCCGAGAACCCGGACACAACTCTTGCTTTGGGCGTACAGGGATTGGATGGCCCTCAAAAGCGTCCCCCTCACCCCATACTCCCGCAGCACCTCCCACAGTATCTCCCGGGGGACCCGGTCATACGCTTTCTCCAGGTCCACAAAACACATGTAAACCGGATGGGCATACTCCCAGGCCCCCTCCAGGATCCTTGTGAGAGTGAAGAGCTGGTCCGTTGTTCCACGGCCAGAACGGAATCCGCATTGTTCCTCTTCAATCTGAGGTTCGACTATCGGCCGAACCCTCCTTTCCAGCACCTTGGAGTAGACTTTACCCGGGAGGCTGAGCAGTGTGATACCCCTGTAATTGGCACACACTCTCTGGTTCCCCTTTTTATACAGGGGAACCACCACCCCGGTCTGCCACTCCTTAGGCACTGTTCCCGACTTCCACGCAATGTTGAAGAGACGTGTCAGCCACGACAGCCCCTCCACACCCAAAGCCTTCAACATTTCTGGACGGATCTCATCAATCCCCGGGGCCTTGCCACTGTGGAGTTGTTTGACTACCTCAGTGAATTCCACCAGGGAAATTGCTGATGATCCCCCATAATCTTCCAGCCCTGCCTCTATCAAAGAGGGCGTATTAGTCGGATTGAGGAGTTCCTCAAAATGCTCCTTCCACCGCCCGAGTACCTCCTCAGTTGAGGTCAACAGTGTTCCATCCCTGCTGTAAACAGCTTGGATGGTTCCCCGCTTCCCCCTCCTGAGGTGCCGGACAGTACGCCAGAAGCACTTTGGTGCCGACCGAAAGTCCTTCTCCATGGCTTCTCCGAACTCCTCTCACACCCGCTGCTTTGCCTCTGTCACGGCCGAGGCCGCTGCCCTTCGGGCCTGTCGGTGCCTTGCAACCGCCTCTGGAGTCCCTCATGATAACATATCTCGGAAGGACTCCTTCTTCAGTCGGACGGCTTCCCTGACGACCGCGGTCCACCACGGTGTTCGAGGGTTACCGCCCCTTGAGGCACCTAAGACCTTGAGGCCGCAGGCTCCCGCCGCAGCTTCAGCAATGGAAGCTTTGAACATTGACCACTCAGGCTCAATGCCCCCAACCTCCACAGGGATGCCAGAGAAACTCCGCCGGAGGTGTGAGTTAAAGGTCTCTTGGGTATGGGCCTCCTCCAGCCGTTCCCAGTTCACCCGCACTACCCGTTTGGGCTTACCAGGTCTGTCCAGACTCTTCCCCCACCCCCTGACCCAACTCACCACCAGATGGTGATCAGTTGACAGCTCCGCCCCTCTCTTTACCCGAGTGTCCAAAACATGCGGCCTCAGATCAGATGATACGATTACAAAATCGATCATCGATCTTCGGCCTAAGGTGCTCTGGTACCATGTACACTTATGAGCATCCTTATGTTCGAACATGGTGTTTGTTATGGGCAGCCCATGTCTAGCACAGAAGTCCAATAACAAACAACTACTCGGGTTGAGATCAGGGAGGCCGTTCCTCCCAATCACGCCTCTCCAGGTGTCTCCATCGCTGCCCACGTGCGCGTTGAAGTCTCCCAGTAGAACTATGGCGTCCCCTACTGGAGCCCCCAACAGGACTCCATTCAGGGTCTCCAAGAAGGCCGAATACTCTGAACTGCTGTTCGGTGCATATGCACAGACAACAGTCAGAGTTTTCCCCCCCATAACCCGTAGGCGTAGGGAGGCGACCCTCTCGTCTACCGGGGTGAACTCCAACGTAACGGCACTCAGCCGGGGATTTGTGAGTATCCCCACACCCGCCCGGCGCCTCACACCCTGAGCAACTCCAGAGAAGAATAAGGTCCAACCCCTATCCAGGAGTACGGTTCCAGAACCGAGACTGTGCGTAGAGGAGAGCCCAACCAGATCTAACTGGTAGCGCTCCGCCTCCCGCACAAGCTCCGGCTCTTTCCCCCACAGAGAGGTGACGTTCCACGTCCCCAGAGCCAGCCTTTGCCACCCAGGTCTGGTCCGTCGAGGTCCCCGACCTTCACTGCCACCCGTCTGGCAATGTACCCGACCCCAACGGTTCTTCCTGCGGGTGGTAGGCCCACATGATGGAGAGGGGGGGGGTGCCACGTTGCTTCTTCGGGCTATGCCCGGCCGGGCTCCGTGGCAAACCCGGGCCCCCCTTCCAGGCCTGGCTCCAGACGGGGGCCCCGGGCTTCCTCCGGGCAGGGTCACACCTCCTCTTTTTTGATGTTGCATTGGGGTTCTTGAACCATTCTTTGTCTGGCCCCTCGCCTGAGACCAATTTGCCATGGGAGACCCTACCAGGAGCACTAGGCTCCCGACAACACAGCCCTCAGGTTCATAGGAGCACCCAAACCCATGCAGTCTGTGATTTATTCTGAATATTGTCAAATCAATTGCATTACCAAAGTTGTTGGACTGATCCAGCCTGCACTTTAACCTTTTTTGTATTTTCATTTTTTGATTAATAATTTACTATGTTTACATTAATGACAAATGCCCAATTACATATATCATCATAACAGTTATTAACAGCAAAACATTAAGAAGTCATTACCTCTATAATTGTCATTGTACTACGGTACTTTGAAATCGGGATAAGCATGCGATGTGTAACATTCTCTGAATGGATCTTGCAAGGTTTCCAACCACACGTCTATCCCCCCCAATTTCCATTCTTATTCCCTTTCCCCTCTACTTTGTTTTTGTGTTTGTTTCAATTTTCCAAGCTGAGGAATTACTGTACTTGTCAAGTGTCAACTGCAAAATGTGCACTCCAGATTACAGTAAAAATCTAACTATGTGGAGCAATTTTTGCAAGAAAAATGTAGTTGTCGAGTTGGCAGAGAGGATTCAGCTCAAAATTGGAATTTTGGATACCACAGCTCAACCATGTTATCCTGTTTGACATGCTTTATTGCTGGGTTCATATAGCCAAGTCTCCCAACGACGTACAACCAGTTGTCATATGTTCTATGCAGTTAGTTTAAAGAAGAGTGTGTTGTACGCCTATCAGATAACTTAAGAAGGCTGCACTCATAATCAAGAGCACAGCTATACAATGTTCAAGGCCAGACATACTGTACAGGCATACTGCCACTTCGGGAATCAATATGCTCCCATTTCAGTTGGCCCAGAGAGATAAAGGGGAGTATTTCTAGTTAAGTACAAATGAGTGTTGCATTCGATGTAATTATGCTATAATAGTAACACCATAATGAAATCTATAGTACCAGAAAAATATACACCGTCAATTAAAAGTGATAAAGGGAAGCGGAGAGGGAGGAAGGAATAAGAGGGTGTGCACCTTTTCCTTTTCCCTGCTGTAGTGTGTAGCACTCGGTGTGAATAAATGTTTCTCAGGGGGCGTTTGTTTCCATCCCACTCCTTTAAAGATGCTTTGCATAATTGAATTGGTAATTACTGTGTTCTGTACGTTTAATCAGTAGCTATCCCAGGTTGCTCCAATTTCTACAGATTGTAGGGACTTAACCACACCAAGTTAGGACATGTGGTGATTTTCTGCCAAGCTGTGCGCTATCCAACACGTGTTCCTTTATAATGTCATCACATTAGGCAAGAACATTATTTTCTAACTGGTCTGGAACACACTTCGCAGCTGCTCCTCAAAAACAAGTTATATGAAACACTTGACTTTAAGAGAAACTTACTAACATTAGATATACTAAAGTGCAGTAAACTTTAGACAGTGGATTTGACATTATTGCTTCGGATACAAACTGTGTTTTCTTCTTTTGCGGTAGCAACGCCAGCAAACTATCAAAGTTGTAGTCAGACAGTTTAAAGTCTGCTTCAATTGACCTGCGTATCCCCAGCCTGTTAAGACACGTTAAACAGGAGATATTGATGCAAGCAGCAATTGCAGGGGCCGGGCAGAAGCCCATCAAGCAAAGTGCATCGCAAACAGGTACAACAAGGGCCTGTCTACTTGTCTACTGAGCAATTCTGATCATGATTGGAGCATTGCAGCATCGATATGGCTGACTTCCTGTTTGCGTCTTTGCTGACTTTGTCACAGCTAAATGATCTGTAAAAAAAAAAACAACCCGAGTGTTCCTGACAGAACTGTTAAAACCATTCACTCACCTCGATAAGGAACTGATCACTGTGGCCTGTTCAGCTGTCTCGCATTGCACCTCGTAGGAGAGTCAATTATTGCAAATAATGCATTCATCTTCAATTCAAAGTAGCTCTGGGTAGGCATTTATCTCGTAAAAGTTTCTGATTATCCACTATAACATACGGTGATGCCCTTAGCCCTAAGCCCTGTGCTTTATACGTCACATTTTAGGCTTGAGTAAATGTGGAATGTGAATGCTGTAATGTCCTTGGTAAAAAATAGTGTAAAAATGAGTCAGTCCCATTTAACCACTTGCTACTTCAGTTCATATGGCATAATGACGGCTGAAGATATTCTCAAGGACTGGCTCGTGATATATGTTGTTCCAGAGACTCTTCAGGGCAGGAGCTTTAAAACAGCTATTACAGTGAGACAGTGTAAAGACAGCACAGGGCAATCTTCCTCTATATATAATAATAATATCTGATCAGTGGAACATGAGTTAGTGTAAATGTAACACATGACACTGCCTTCTGGATTATAAAGTGCATGTGAGGCCTGTAGGAGTAGTCAAAGTACAGTAGCCAGAAGGTGCCAATTTGGTAGGGCTTGCAACGGCCAATCAATCTGCAGATTACTTTCTCAATTTATAATTTCTTTCTTTAAAATTTATTTATTTTTTGATTGAAAAAATTGCCATAATAATATTCCAGAAGCCAAGGGGTTTTGCTTTTTCTTCAAATCCTGCGTTTTGTCGGTCCAAAAACCAGAAGATATTCAAAAGCAGCAAATTCTTAAATCCTAGAGGTTGAACCGAGAAAATGTTTGGAATTTCTTCCCCTGAAATAGTCACAGATACATTTTCTATCAATTGACTAATTGATTAAAGCATTAATAATTTCCCCGTTACAATCCGGTGAACAGATGTGATAAGATTACTGCTTTTCTGGAGACTTGACTGGGAAATAAGACATTGTTATATGTGACAAGTTGGTGTGTGGTGTGCATTAGTGTGCGTTTCCCTTAACACAGACCTTTGGGAAGCTGACAATGTTAACGTTTGTGCGTGTGGGTCAAGTGTTCAATTCTAGAATTTTTAGGCTTTTTTCTTTATAAGATTGCATCATAATGAACTTCCAGAATGTGCCTAGGTAGTCAGGTCTTAATGCCTCCTGGAAGCAATTCCTTCTGGCTTTTATGCCTTTTGCACTATCCAATCACAATGTAATTACCTAGAACATGTTAATGACAGTTGCTATACAGCATAAAGAGGTCAGAGAGATAACCCCGCTTGCTGACAATATTGAGGAGCTAAACATTCCCAAGGTTCCCACTTTCATCTCCGAACGACAACAGGCTGCAGAGATAGATCAACTGCGTTAGATTTGGGTTTGTGGCGGGCAGATGAAGCAAGAAAAGTGTAATTGTAAGAATAATTTTTGGACAATCTTTGTTTTTTACTGTACACTAAAAACAGAAACACAGGGCATCAAAACTGTAACCCAGCATGATGGATCGTACCCCCGAGTCCTGATATTATGAGAATTACAGTGAAAAGCCCAAAGGGTCATTGCATCGCTTCTTGGTTCATGGTCCATGTAGAGTTTTAAATCTCCAACAAAGTCCCATATATGAAACTTCTAGGAAAACACTGGTCAGTGCCTTCCACCACCGTGTTTGAATGGTTAATATTGTAACTTTAATCAAGCGTTTATGCCTCATTGTGGAATATGCAAGTGTGGAGAATGATCAAATACAACACATGTTCCACTACTGTAAAGCCTAGTTGTTCTTATGAATTTCCATTAAATGGTGTATACAACTGGGGGACACAATACTGTAATTAAAAACACATTATTGTACTATGGTTTGTGATAGGATAACAGACTCTCTATTGTTTGTGTTTATGTGCAGATCAGCACAAATCCCCTTATAAATAAACTGCTTTTCCAACAAATCACACCACTGTGCTCCCACAGCTATTTTCCATGTATGGAAGGCTTAACTCTGTGACTCCGTGTCTGTGGTGCTTTGGATCTTTCTGCCACAAATTAAATCTGAATTGTTCCATAAGGGGTCAAACATCTTCAGAGAATAAACACGACACACCATGAAATTAGACTGTTGTTGGAAAGGCAGAGGTATAGTTAGATACAAATTCCTTCTCTACAGAAGTGTTTGCACACAGAGCCGTGTTGTGGCTGAGTGGACTGCTGCAATATTGAGCAGACAAACACCCCCCCTCATCTCCTTGGTACACAGCAGGTTTAAGACTGCAGTGATATCCAGCCTTACAGTGGTACATTTGGGTTTATTTGTGGTGATGGGGTGAAGAAGGGAAGTATGATTTATTTATTTTTATTTTTTTAACATATATTCCTGTACACAGTGTTGGATTAAATAATAATCAAAAATCCTACCAATAACCACAATGTTGGTTTGAATTAAAACCACAATAGCACTTTTGAGAGAGTTAGATATCCATTCATGGTAAGGAAAACATTTACATTTACAATCCCATCCCCTTAATTATATTTAAATATTAATAAATGGTTGTAATATCTTTAACAGGAAACATCATTTATCCATGGATTATGTTAATCTGAAACTTGTTTTTTTTTTTTAAACAGCCTATAAAAAGCTATGTTCTTGTAGGGAGATGACCAAGCGGGCGATCTTTCCCTAACCTCAAGCTAGTAGTTAGAGTTGCCTATACATAACCATGAAAACATTAATCATGCTTTAGTTGCTAAGAGCAGATATTAGGGAAAAGTATTGCAAGACATGCTTGCTGTAGCAAATTAGTATATAAACACACTTTTAGGAGACATGGTTGATTATTTAGAGTACAATCTTAATGGGAATGTTAATGTTGCCTTTTGTTGGTAATGCTACATTAATAAGAGTAGAGTAATACAGCATCGGAAGTGGGTTAACATGTTTAATCTAGAGGTAGGCAGTTTTTGTGGAAAGGCCAACAAAAGACCCAATCAGTCGTTCTACACGACCAACATCACTGCCCCGACTTCCTCTTGCTGTGTTTGGAGAATATTTTGGATTCGGCTTTAACAGCAGCAGAGGGAAGGCGTGAAGAGCGAGTTTGCGAGGAGCCTTGGAAACTGCCCAAACAGCTTGTGTATGCCAGATCAGTGTTTCCAATACATAGGCCTTACCTGGGCAACCAGCCCAGTCAAACTTGTTCCGACCCTGGAAGATTCTTTTTAATTAAAATTCTAATTTACATCACAGAACACCAGTGGTGGAAGGCAACTAAGTACGTTTACGACTTAAGTACTGCAAGTACAGTTGTGAGGTATTCATACTTTACTTGACCATTTCCAATTTCTGATACTTTATGTTTCCACTCTGGAACAACTCAGAGGTAAATATTGTACTTTTTCTTTTCACTAAAAGTATTTATTTAATCCAATATTGTAATATACACTATTCAGAAATGGTAGGCATGTTTACTTTTGGTACTTTAAGTACATTTTGCTGCTTATACTTTTACTTAAGTGAAAATGTTGAACGCAGGACTTGTAACAGAGTATTTCTATACTGTAGTATCGCTACTTTTACTCAGGTGAAATATTTGAGCCCGTCTTCCTGGGCGTGCAACGATTACAAACTTCCTGTGCAACATGAGAGTAATACACAGACATTATAGTGTCCCAGCTTACCACTGGACTCCAATCACTTAGCCGAGGGCAAGTAATTACTTCATAATTCATGAGAGGCCATGTTATATTAAAGTCTCATCTATTAAATCATTACAACATACAGTATTTGCTGCCTATATCTTTATATCAGAGTAATTGAATTCTGAGCTCCTTTCATGTTATAACTGGGAAACGTGCCATTACTGCCTAAATACTGTGCCTAATGTTAGCAAAAGCATCCGTGGTGCAGACATGTAGACAGCAATCACCGCACACATAAGTGGCATCCTCTGAAATAATAATCAGTGCTCGTGTGCAGACTCATCAAATGACACGATAAGATTTGATAAACGTTGGGAGCTAAAGAGAATTTCTCAAATGTGCATATGCATAAACAAACGCGTAATGTGCCGAGGCTGATGCTTTGGTCTGATGTGATATCACATGTGTTGTGCAGCAAACGCTCCCGTCAGCTAAAGGATGTTAAGATGCCTGTGACTTCTAAGTCACTCTACGCATTATATAAGTGCATTACACAATGGGAAATAACATATTTCAGTAGGAATAATTCCACAATATTATTTTTGACCGTTTGAAGTTTATTATCATTATTCTCTGACATTATTTAAATAGTTATAAGTGTAACATTTAAGTTGCTTATTTATGGCCCCTTCCCTTAGAGTCATTTTGGTTCCTACCTGCTGTTGTCTTACAGTAATGTGCAACCATGGAGTTTAGAGTCTGATGCTAAGAACCCCGACAAAGTGAAGTTGGGTTCTGTCTTATTACTATTCAAAGACAAACTAGCCCACATATGAACCACAGCCCAGAGTGACTGGAGAACGCTACCCCATAAATAAATCAGGGTTACGATATAATGTGGCAACACCAGTTTGCTCCCTTGATGTAGATTGTGTGATTTTGTTACGCCGCCATACAATCCCTTTAAAAATCACCTGCGATCATTTCCGCAGATTTTTGTTTTCTCAGTCGTACATTTGTTCACTCCAAATCACCAGGGAAGGACTTGACGTCACACGCATAATGACTACTGGACAGGGCTGCTCATAATTCACCATTATAAACCTCTAATGTGCTGCTCAGGCTGTGGTTGACCATCATCTCCGTGTCCACTTTCACTGTGTTGCAGTCAGTCATGTCGGGTTGGCACAAAGACAATTACCTAAAATTCTGTTTGTTCGATCACAGGATTTACAGTGAAAAAAGTCAGCAGCTTTAAAATGTCGTTTTATTAAAGCTTGAGGGAAATGAGCAAAAGAACAGTGTGCACATCACTTGCACGGCTGGCTACGTGAAGAGTGGGCAGGCCCAGATTTGGCGGCCCTCCAGTCGCCACGGAGACAACAAAAGTCCCTTGTACTTAAAACGCACACATTACAATTACCAACCTTATTCTGTGGGAGGATGCTGCCAGAATGACAGCAAGTGTTTGCACTGATTTACCCAAATAATTAACAACGGTTCCTCGTGCTTTTAAATGTGTTTGTTCGCAAATATTTTCACAAGTTTGCAAAATGGTTTTCACACATTCAGAAAATACTTGCTCTCAACAGCAGCAGAACACTACTAAAAGTTTAAAGATTGTGGTACAAACTGAGAGTACATGATGTTCACGTTCACAGCGGCAAGTCTGAACATTTCTGTTGCAACTGTGCGAGTGCAGTCTCTTTGTTCTCTGTGTGGTTCACTGTCCCTGTATCAAGCTCACTGTATGATTCATGGCCCCTTTAACAAGCCCCGCCCCTCCAGCTGCTGCCCCTCCCACCTCTGATCACTACTCAGCCTCAACAAGGGAGCAGGTGCATGACATGTGTCGCAGTACTGAACGGGAAAAAAGTACATATAATGTGGTAATATTTGACTATTATAATAAAACAATACTGGTCCCCTTAAATTAAATCATAAAAACCTGTATAAAAAAGGAAGGTGATCCATGTCTATTGAATAGACAAATAGATCAAGATCTTGGCTGACTCTAGGGATTTGCTCTCATTTTAGAGAGGTTTTGTGTTTTTGAGAGGCGTTATGTGCTCACTGCATGTATTTTATCTAAAACATCCTACAGGATGGGTCGAAAATAACTTGGATACAGGCGCTGCCATCTTGCACTGGTGACGTCATTTGGAGTCTGCGCAGCATTGATCAGGGGGTGGAGCTGAGGTATTGTGGTACAATAACCACATCATAGTGTCGCCAACTTTCTCGCTACATAGATCAACTTCTCAGACCTTTACCAAATTTTTGAAACTTCTTCAGCTCATCAGGGTAAAAGAGAGATATATGTTAAAATATATAACATTGTAACTCATTCCCATGCATGCTGCTGAGAATAAGTGCAGTGACTGGCTGTTCTGCCAACAGCACTTGGTCTCTTCCTCGCTGCAACCACTGAGCTTTATGCAAAAGGTCACATTTGCGACTTTTAGCGACTTTTGGAGCTAGTGCTAGCTACTTTCATTGGAAAAGAGTTGGCAACACTGCAACACAACGGTCTGACAGCGCTGGCACACCTTAAAGTCGGTGGTAAATGTTGCTAAGCTAGCTAGCAACAAGGTATGTAACTCTATGTAAATAGACTGCATTTATAAAGCGCTTTTCCAATCTTAGCGATCACTCAAAGTGCTTTACAACACGTCAACATTCACCCATTCACACACATTCACACAGAGTCAGTGTACAAGGTGCCACATGCTCATCAGAGATAACCATTCACACACACTCACACACCGTTGGCCATCGGGAGCAATTTGGTGTTCAGTATCTTTCCCAAGGACACTTCGACATGCTGACCGGGGATTGAACCGTCGACCAGTGGACGACGACTCTACCTCCTGAGCCACAGACGCTATATAAAGATCATTATATACAGTCTATGTTTAAAACAGAGAATTACGGTTAAGGTCTCCCTTTTATAGCACTTACAGCTTTGGAGGGTTATCCTGTGCAAATGAGAGAATAAATATAAACACTTGATCGTTTTCACAGCAGTCACTTTGACTTGTCATATCAGTAACATCAGTTAATCTACAGTTCAAAGATGAAAATGCATCTGAATGTGAACTGAGGCAAAAATGACACGTGCAAGTATTGTTGCATCATACAAAGTCATCGGTTCACAAATCATTACCTTTTCTTGAGTTTGCTTGTGGTTTTGTTCAGTTTGCTTATATTTTCGCAGTCTGCAGTGCATTAGTTTCTGTATTATACAGACAACACAGCATTTGCTTTGACAGCACGTATGATAAGGTTCTGTTTTCCCCTGAGGAATAATTAGGGATTCTAAAGCTCTCAAGAGAAAATATCTGTCTTCATATACAATGTAAATGATTTCAAATAAAATAACGGCAATGACACATAGACAAATGGTGAAAGACAGTTTCCATCCATTAATAGCGTAACACACGTGAAAAACATAATGGTCTAACATGTTAAATACTGTAAACACATTTTCTTTGATCTTACTTGTGATTACAATGTGTGTCGGATACGAGTGACTGTTCACTAAAAATACATTCATTTGCATTTGTTGAAGAAGATTTCCAGGGACATAATTTACATGTTTTTCCTTTTGTGTTTTTATTATAGCATTTTGTAATTTAATTAATCCTCTGCTGGCTTTAAAATAACTATATTTTATTTCATTAGAGGTGCTCTTAAGAATGTCTTGGAGAGCTCGGAACAGATTTCAAACAAACAGATTGTGGTCGGCTTGCGTTCACAATTCGAACAGTGCCTCCTCAAACCTCCCTCTGATGTTTATGTTATTGTGACTGAAATGGAAGGATGCCTGAGTAAATTCTGTAATAATGGCAAGAGGGAGGGCTGGAAATGGAAATCGTGGCTCTCTTGTAGCTCGAGTGTGTTTGTGAAACCAAGACATGACCTCTACATCTGTGGGCCTGTTAGGCTCTTAAAGCTGATATCACCTGTCGCTCTGCTGTTTGCCTGTTTGCGCTGTGTACATAAACACAACTGGCTCAAGATCCCGCTGAATTCTGATTACAGCCCTCCATCATTTCTCTGGGACTTATTTACCGCATCTCCTGACATTGTGTTAACAGGCTGCAGAGAAATAAAGCCTTCTCCCTCCTTCTACTTGTTAATAGCCCACAATCTCCTCTGTCTCCCCGCTGTTGTCACTTTTGTGTTGACCAATTTAGATAGCCTTCTTTTCTTCTTTTTTTATTTATTTTTTTATTTCTTGCACTCATTCTCTTTTGTCTCTCTCAAAGCTGGCAGAAGGATGCCATCGATCTTCATGAGGTTTTGATACACATCGTTTCACCTCCTGCAGTACCTGCTTTATCAGGAGATTGGAGGAGGACGGATGACTGATCAGACTGATATAGCTTCTCTCGCATTTCAGTGACAACCCCCCCTCCCCCACCCCCCTTCTATTTCTCATTCCTCTTTATCCTTCTTTCCTCTCCTCCTCTTACCTCCTACAGGGTAATTGAAATTTGAACAGCTTTAGGCCCGTGTTTGACTCATTTTTGACAAGAACGTACCAACCTTCTTTGTGCATTTTTTGCTTTGCTTGGTAAAGCCACTCGCAGCACACAGATATATTTCGCAAAGTTGTGTTATTCCTTTTCTGAGGTTCACATCCTCCAATTTTAATGCCTGTTTAAGCTGTTCAGAAGATCCAACATCTCCGGTGAAATCAGATTCAGCGCATTATGTGAATGCTGAACAAACTAACCAACCAAATAAGCAAATTTGCTCAACCTTCAAAAAAAGTGAAACGGCTAAGCCCTTGAGCAGGGAATCAAAAGTCCCATCACTTCCCTATAATATTTCATCTGGAAACAGGTCAACTTGATAAAGGAATTCATATGAGGATGATTGATTTCCTGAAATGACTAATTTCCTTTGTGCAGCTGGTATCAGTGAGTTGATATTACATCGGATAGAATTGGGTACTTGAGGAGAATAAGATGCAGGGAAAGGTCACATTGCAGGTTAACTTGTCAGGAATCCAAATAGGGGGTAACCTTGACTGAATGATCATAAAAAATAAGGATATACAGTATGTTGACAAGCAGGCAGGATCTGATGCAAAAACCAGCCTGCCCAATGAGGGAAAAAATTTACCGTGCCATGCATGTGACTGATATAATCTATATAGCTGGATAACCGTTACACTGCTTATGGCACAGAGATGAAAAGATTCATTTCTATGACTGATAAACCTTCACCAAGGCCGGGCAATAAGATCTTAGATTACTCTAGGACAAGTGTCTCTGCTTCTTTTCTCTCTCTTAGAGGAAAAGCAGTTTACTGTTATTTGCATTTCTGTTTTCATATTTCATGATAAAAGGGCTCTAGCAAGTTTTCAGTTCAAATGTTAAAACTAATGTGGGCACAGTAACACCACGGCTAAATGAAGTTTGATTCAATGGAGAAGAAAACCGATTAAAATATTTTTATGTATTAATGAAAGCTAAATGTTGATACCATCTTGATTGAATGTTCCCCTTGGATGAGTTCAATTTCAACTTACAAATGGAACATTTAGGTTGGCTTGAAAGTAACTTGGTGTTTTGTGTATTTTATTCACTAAAGGAATAGTAAAACTTTTTGGGGAATATGCTTAGTAGCTTTCTTGTAGAGAATTAGATGAGAAGACTGATACAACTCCCGCGTCTATACAGTAAAGCTATCCTGCCAGCAGCCAGAAAGCTTAGCTTAGCGTAAAGCGCAAATATATATATATTATATATATATATATATATATATATATATGTATAATATATAGATATAATATACATATATAAATATATATATATATATATATATAAATATATATATTATATATATATATATCAAATCAAATCAAGTTTATTTATATAGCCCAATATCACAAATTATACATTTGTCTCAGGATACGACCCCCTCTGTCCTTAGACCCTCGCACCGCACAAGGAAAAACTCCCTAAAAGAAACCCCACAATTAGTGGGGGAAATATGGATGTACTATATATATATATATATCTGGTTTGTGTGTGGATCTCTAATTAAACGCATACCGTTTCTACAATTATGTTTTATTTGACAAAAAGCAATCCAAAACCAACCAAGACGACTTCAGAAAAGCTTTTAAAACCTTTATTGAATTGACCATTGAATCCTGCAAGACTATTGAAGCAGGGTGTTGAAGCATGGCAGCCTTCATCAGGATGCACTGTGCCAAACACTTCTACATTTTCTAAAGACAAAGCTGCCTTCATTTTCTTTACTATTTTATTTTTTGCACTTGATGCCATATTTGGCAGCATCGTGTCTCAGTGTTTTCCACCTCCAGCTGACAGTTGCCTCACAATGCAGGTTTAGATTTAAGCCCTTGTTCTTACTGTGTGACATTTGCATCTTCTCCCCATGTTTGTGCGGGTGTCCTCAAAATGCTGTGGTTTTCCTTCTGCACAGGCATGCTGCTCTGTATGCTCCGTTACATGCTGTAACTGGGAAGGCGAATGTGTTCATCTGTGTTGATTAATACAAACATTTTGGGGGCATGACCATTCAGACTGTGGTCTCTTTAGAACTTCATTAGTAAAATATTAAAATTAGCCTTCTCATAAATCACGAGAACTGCCATTTTTGACACTGACCTCAAACATATAGCTCCGAAACCCCATCCAGTATCGCTCCCGATAGGAAATGAAAATATCACCTTATCTCAGAATTAGATTCACTCCCCCATCACTCCCCCATCATCACCACCACCACCATCCTCCTCCTTCCCCGTAACTGTGGAGTGCCTGAAGATGTTTTAATATTACATGCCATCCTTTTGGTTTTAATAATTAAAGACTGAACCATTGATGTTGATTAGAAGCTTTTCAGTTGGCTTATAAGGGAAAACAGACATATTTTTGACGCACTTCACTAAGCATCCTTTTGAGTTACCACAGTGTACTGAAGCAAGCTGTTCATGAACACTGTTGAAGAGGGTGAAAACACATGTCTTGGTCTTCGGGCTGCAGATCGGACTGCTCAAAACTTTGTGCCTTGCTAATGTTCCTTGTGTTAGCAGTTATAACTTGGTAAAGCATTATTTTCTCCAATCTGAGCCTAAATTACAGCAATTACATTATATAAATATCCAGGACTGAAATTGCCATTAATGGTAATTTAAATTATTAACTAATTAATATAAATTTACCTCAGTAGGAAACCATAGAAGACTTAACTTAAGCTGGACTGAGTTTTACACCGCTATAAAGGTAACAAATGCATTTTTTTTACCGGGACACTTTAGTGTTAAACTATGGGATAGATCGTCTCAACCAGGGACGGCGACTACCCTGATAGACTGCACACTAACACAACGTGAACATTTTTCCCAGGTTGAATTAAGTAAAAGGATGTGGAAAGGTGACAATAATTGCCAACAAAAATATAAGGGGATGAGGGGATTTTTCTCTGGCTAAATTATCTGTCATTAATTTCAGGCAGCAGGGTCTAGTAAATCTGTGTGAGCACAACGGGAAGAGATACTGTGTTAAATTAGGAGGATGCTAAATGAAGGATAAGGTCAGAAATGGGAAACCAAAGTGTTGGGAACAGATAAAGGGCTCGGGGAGGAAAGAGAGCAAGGGGGGGTGGGGAAGGCGAGCCTTTGCAGGTGGCCCCATCACCACCCAAACGTGCGGGTAATAGCTGCCATTCATTATCGAATGTGCGAGTGCCTGGTGCAGGACCAAGTACCCCATCCATCCCTGTCAGCTAGTGGCATGTCAATGACAAAACCTTAATTACACCATTAATTAATAGAACGATTTTTTCCAGCATGCGCTCTGTGCCTGATGTTCGGTAAGCCTCCTCGTGAGCAATTGCTCATGCCACAATACCATTTAGCTGACAGAAGTACACAGAGAAAAAACAAGTCAATGAAATGGCATCCTGAGGAAGGAAGTCCCTGAAAAGCACCACAGAGTTCTATTGATTGACAAGATAAGGAGAGAAAGTGGTTGATCTTGTTAGATACATCATCAATTGAAGTAATTCACCTCCTTTCAAAATATCCCCCATTGTTTATTCGACATGCAAAGAGAATGTCTAACAGTGCTGGAGGACAAAGTGTTTCTGAAAGAGGAGAACTGACCAGAGCAGGACAAACCACATAATGGACATCGCCAGAGAAAAAGCTTGCGACGTACAACTAATGTGGAGCCAATACGGGGTGAGAAGAACAACAAGCCAGAAGACAGTAAAAGGTTATATGTGAAGGAGACAATCAAGGGCCTTCATGCCACCCTTCATCTCTACCAAGTCCTGCCCAGGAACTAACCGGTTTCTTATAAGAGCAGCAAAGTGTTCATCCTCCACTTTCATCTAAACTGTAGGGAGACCTATTATAACTGTCTATTCAAGTCCACCAACGGCTGTTCAGTGCAGGAGTACCTGCGGTTGAACAAGAAGTGGGTAGTTGGAAGGAATAAAAGATATCTGTGAAATACACTTACACAAAAAGCTTTTCCTTCTAAACCCATCTGTAACTTAAGCAGATTTCTGTGTTTAAATATCTAGAATGGTTTGCATTTCAACCCCCAATCTCAACAAATCTTTTCAGTGCCGTGACGAAGACCGACTGAACAGATAATCACACACTATTAATCACCGCGCACATTACACACCACACAATCAAAGAGATATTATTAAGGTCACAATAACAATGATGATAAATGTGAGGCAACCCAGTGTGACTGCACGCCACTTAGTCTGTCTCACACGATCACTGCAAAAACAATGAAAAAACATTGTTAATTCTTAATCTCTTTAAAATGTTTATGAAGACATCTTACCATTAGTAAAAAATTATACAGACAAAAAAAATAAAAAAATTAAATAAAAAGAAGCACCGTCAAATTAGCCCTGCCACAGAAGCCGGGAGGAGAAGGCAAACAAAAGAAATGAAAAGGTCGAAATGCTTGAAATTGACAGTGGAGTGCAGAGAGGCTGGGTACAGAGCTGTGACCAGTGTCAAGGCCTCATCAGTCGCAAAAAAGGGAATGGCAGGCCAAAACGCTGAATAAAGCATCAAACTAGCTGACAGTGGCAGAGAGAAACAGAAAATGGCCATGGCTGTGGAAGAAAGGCCGGGTTGAGAAGAGCACAGCGAAATAAAGACGAGCTTTACAAAAGCCATTTCACCACCCGGGAACGCTGGGTCAAGAAAAAAAGAGATGAAATTACACAAACAAAAGCCACAATAATTACTAATGTATGTATGAATGAGAGAGAGAGAGAGAGAGAGAGCGAGAGAGAGAGAGAGAGAGAGAAGAGAGAGAGAGACAGAGAGAGACAGAGAGAGAGAGAGTATATATACTGTATATATAATATAGTATATTAGCCACAATAACAATTAAAGTTCAGACAACTAAAACTACTCTGTTGTGGTTAAGGAAAAATTATGTGTCCGTTCTGATCTACTGTAGAAACATGGCGGTGCAACATAGGGGCCTCTGTGGAAGATACAGTAGGTAACCCTATTGTAATTCTATAGATATTATAGAAAGGCACGTTAAAGCTAGAGCAGGGTGGCCAAGCCCGGCCACATGACACATGGTGACCCATTCACAAAACGCAAATATACAGTGACACAGGCAAGGATATAGACAGAGGATCAGACAGAAAGGGAATCATAGAAGCTATGTTATTAATATATACTTGCATGTGGAGAGGAGCCGTCTAAATGATCCGACATTAATTGCACTCGCATGCAGCCATTTGTACTCCATGAACCTTATTGCTGATAATGGAGTACTGAGTCATGTTTGTTAGGTGGATAGATAAGTCTCATCATTATCATAAAGCATTGTGAAGTCTGTGCTGCACTTTCTCCGGAGGGAGCTGTTTTGTTGTTAGTTTTTCCTCTGCGCTACAGTTGATTTACTGCATCATGGAAGTAACAAATGCTCACAGGTATTGAAATGGAATCGAGCTAAGAACGCCACTAAAGCCGAAAAGCAAGCCAAGCCTTCCTCGCTTATTGTGTGATCCGTGATCATTATCGCAATAAGCGCACAGGATAATCACACCTCATTAGTCATGTTTGATATTAATGGAGGCAATATAAATACAACCCCCCCCCCCCAACCCCCCCTGGCTAAGCAAGAAAACACATAGCCCTTTATCTCACTGCTAATGCAGTGAGGGTAAATGATGGGGCTTTGTGCCGTTAGAGCCCCGGAGAGTGAATACGCAAACATTCCATATTGATCCTCGGAGTGGTTCTAAGGCGAACGTCTGCATACATGACCGTATGAGGACAGAAACAATCCCAGTCCAACTCTGAAAGACTTGATGTACAGTATGTTCAGGGTTCTCAGGAGCTGTTCCTCAAATACTACAGAAATGTTCTATTGATAAAAACAAGCCGTGATGTGTGTGTGTGTGTGTGTGTGTCCACATATGTGGATGTTTTGGAATTTGGGTGAGGAGAACAGGAGAGCATAGCTGAAAGAAAAGAAGGTCATGGTAGTACATAGCCACATACAGTAATAGAATATGGCAGACTGTGTGTGATGCTGGAATCTGTCAGATCTCCCTGCTCGGCCTCACTCTCTGTGTGTCCTGCTTGAAATTTCTGTTTGATTCTTCGCTGGGGAGAAGAGTCATTAATACACCGCGATATCTTCCATGTCCTTTGGTGCTGAGGGAATCCTTTACCGCATCCCTCCTCCGAAGTTATGTAAATCAAAATGTGCATCAAAAGTCATTTGCCACATTAAGCACAGCCTGCAAATATATGTGTACATGCAAGCAACCTTGACAAGCTTAAGACTCCCTCTTGTATTTCAAATTCCCTCACCTCATTTAAAAATCAACCATGCTTAAAAAATGAAGACATAATCAAGCAACTTGCTTTGAAAATCAATGGATTCGACTTGTTTACTTATGAATAAGAGAAATGTGCTATTTGCGTCCATCAGAAATTCTCTATTTGATATTTTCCATCCTGAGATATACAGGAGAAAAGAATCATACATTATTTAAAAACGACAACATTTGAAACCATGTATATTCTTAATGTCAAGCCTCCGATTGTGTCAAATAAGTACTAAAAGAACAAGATGCTATTCAATGGCATCATGTGAGATCTGTGTTTAAAAAACAAACAAACATGACACAGACCTTCAGTTAAAGTCTTACTTGTGCATCAGAATGTTGCTAATGCTCCAGCTGACGTGCACCACTACAAAAGTCTAACTACACATAACGGGCCCCGGAGAACACGTTTTTTTTCTTTCTTTCTCCTACTCATTTGCAACGCTGGTTGAGACTGTTGATAATGAAAAAAACATGGAAGCAACTTCACAAGAGACAAGAGTAATACTTTCCTTTCCAGTAATGCTAGACAAGTTCATGTTCTATATTGTAACATGGCAAACCTTTTTCTGTCATCCTCACACCAGATACCAGCAACACAGGGTTGTGCAAGTCACAAGTAAGTCTTGGCTGTGAAGCGCGAGTCAAGTCCTAAACAAGTCGTTACTGTACACTCTCGTTACCAAATGTAATGCCAGGACGACACACAGAATCATTCCCGGATCTGAAGCCCCCTCTCGGCAGGACGACATCATCCGTCTACGCCTTCCAAAAAGCACAACAAAACCACTGATAACATGTAAACCTGTTTTCTGATGTGCCAATGCTGTGGTGAAGGTTTTGGTCAAGTTACGGCACAACAACGACTTGGTTTGGTTTGGGGTAAGACCTTAGTCATGCTTTTATATAAAAACACCGACTGTCTGTCTGAACAGTGGTCTCAAATGTTAACAGTCGCAGCTTTCATTCAAGCTTTTAACTGCATCCGGGTTATTTTGGAAGGCAATGGAAAAACAATGCGTTTTGGCTTTTAGTTTGGAAGCTGCGTGTGCTGTACAATATACATCGTTTCTGGATTCTACAGAGCATTCAGTTATGACAGCCTATGTGTCTGTTCCATGTAAAATTAAGTTATTACCAGGGTATTCAAAAAGAATTTCAGTACAAGGATATCTGCCTGAGGCAATTTTAATGTTCAAATGGATTCCTGTGGTGGAGCAGATTGAAGTGGAGGTGGTTTGACCGCAAGGATTAATAAATACAAAAAGGGGCTAAACGGGAGAATAGATTGCTGTCACAGATGGTAATTTCATGGCTTTAATTGATGGCTGGCATATTGTATTGCTCATACTGAGGTGTTTAATCCGTCTTTACATAGTTCAAAACCTCTGTGGCGCTGACTTGTTTGCCTTGCCAGCAACGCTGTCGAACGCAATTGTATGTCACTTTCCTTTTGATTCCATTATTCTTTTCTTAATTCCTCTTTAAATACCCTGGTCTTTCCTGATGTGTGTGTGTCCTTGTGTGCGGGCACATCTGTGAGCGAGATGTCAGAGTGAGTGTTATTAACCTTGCGTTGTTTACTCAGCCTCACATGTATGCATGAGTTAGCAGTCCTTAATTCCACACTGATAAAAAAACTAAAATAAATAAACATTTGAAATTTCAGACAGAAAATTAAACCTGTCAAAAATGTACACAATTGAAATTTGTTAAATTAATGAGATGAAAAGAATATGAAAGGGTGGCAGCAGGTAGACCAGATGACGGGGTCAATGGGAGACGCTATAAAACTCATTATGATTGATGATGACGGATCGCAACATTTGTGCATGCAGTGGGAGAATTAATTGGAAAATGAATAACCATGGTGAAATATTTTGCAGCCAACAAAATGCACACATCTACTTTAGAAGAACTTTAATATGTTCAGTGGAAAAACAGTTTAATACCACTACAGCAGACCTCTTGTTTTAATATATAATGCAAGTGTTTTTCCCCCACATTTTTCTATAAAAATGATAATGCTACCATACATGTATATAAATGGAAAAGCAGCCCAATCAAACAGGAAAGCGTGCACTATAGACTCTGTAATTACATCCACTCATATCCTGGGAGATTGGAGTGTTCAACAGATGACTTCCATGGCTGTCGATTTCATTTTCTCACAGGATGGCGTGCAATAATCTGCAGGTCAGAGCACATTTTCATAAATAACTCCGTTCAAGATATTGTAACAGCTAGGCATAGTATTGTAAATTCCTCCCTAAGATTTCAAAAAATAAATAGACACCCAGGCAGTCATTAAGCTTAATCGGTTTCCCCTGGAAATGCCGTCACACTGCCTGTAGACGTTTGTCTACACTGCTGGCACTACTGGTAACAGGCAAAAAGAAAATTAAGAAATGGGTTTTTGAATCACAACCTTTAAATGTCTCTAAATAATAGTAATGATATTGCATACTGTACATATTTAAAACATCTTGAAATTAATAGTAAAAAAATAAATAAAAAAAGTAGCACTAAACTGATAGAAATACAAAATATTTTGGATGGGATCAGAATAAGATTCCTTAAATAGAGGGATCAAACTGTGATCATTTCAACTTATTGTAAAAAAAATGTCTTTTGGACAAAAGGACCAGAAGACAGGAGTCTAAAGAGAGACTTGAGTGAATTGATTTCTCTATTTGGCCATGCAGCCACAGGGTCATTAACATAGACATGGCTTCATTTCTAGATAATTTGTTATTCCCAAATTGCAACACATGGTTTAGTGTCTTGGTGGGACTTTGATGCCCAGAGCATGTCCTCCCCGTGTCTGGCAGAATGTCATGATCAGAGCCATGGACAGCAACAGGAGGCTATGCAAATATGAATTCAAAAGGGTTTTAAAACCCAAAAGAGAACACAGTCCATACTGAAATTACCTAACAGAATCAGCCATTCCTCATCAAAATGACATGAGTGAGCCCACACAAAATCTACATCTACACGTACATAAATATAAAAAGAACTATATATATATCAAATTGCGATCAAACATTTTATAGAACATCTTTCGATTTGCAGTTTGGGGAGACCTCACATAGAACACACGCTACATGCTACGATGAAAGTCTAAACTCTAAGCCTGAGATTGGACTCAAAAACTAGAATCATCCTGCAAGACTACGGACCAGCCACTCACTGTGTGCACAGCTATTCACTGAAGAAAAGAATGTGGAATGGAAAATGTATTTATTTGCTTTCTTGCCAAGAATTAGATAAGAAGATCGATACCACCCTCATCTCTGTATGCTAAATATGAATCTGCAGCCATTTCCCCGTTTCCAGTCTTTGTGCTAAGCTACGGCTGCTGGCTGTAGATTCACATATACTGTACAAACATGTGAGTGGTATCGATCTTCTCATCTAACTTTCGGTGAGAAAGTAAATCTTTCCCAAAAATGTCAAACTATTTCCATAAGGCTAAAGAATCAACATGTGACAAGACACAAACCCTGATTTAACTAAATAAAATACATTGTACATCAGAGCTATATATGGGTCCCCTCAAGCCCTGGGCCCATAGAAATGTCAGGATGCCTTTCATATCATTAGCAATGGCACTGCTTTCTGCATATGGAAAACAACTAATTGGGGCTAAAGATCGGTAGTGACCCCCACGTACAGCCAGCCAATCACAGCAGTGGCTCACGCTGGTTTTCTAATGAGCCCAAAAAAAAAAAAAAAAAGAATTTCGATATAGAAGCCAATGCACTGTAATGTAAAAACAATCATTGCAAATTTAAATAAGTGTTTCACAAATATCCCGCAATACTGCAGTTATCAACTCTCTTTAAGGGTTACAGTAGACTCTACATTAGCTTCAGTGATGTTATTCGAAACTTTCGCTTCTCTCCTCTGAAGTGATGATACTGCTTTGAAGGCATTTTTCTGTAAAAAATGCAGCAGTGTCAAAGTGGGCATGATGTGATGCTGCAAGACTTGACCACATGCATATGGAGAAATCTGCCACTCCTGCACTTTTCTCCTTGTTACTTACCCCTGACCTGCTCTTAAAAAAATATAGTCAGCAGCATTGCACCGCTTCTAATGATGTGTAATCACAGTGGTTTCCTGCACAATGCCTTCAATGTTGGGAGACACCATCAAGCCCCACTGATATCCAGGGACATTTTAAGCAGATGGTGATAGAGAAGACATAGTTTCACACCTCAATAAACACACCAT
>CALSBV010012174.1:10457849-10474245 GCA_943590825.1 Bovichtus diacanthus | reverse complement strand
ATCATTTTCCAGAGAGAACTGAGAGAAAACCATCAAAGTTATTCATGTCAATCTTAAAGCTCTTTTGAGAAAAAAAAGAAAACATGGCGAGCAAGGCTGTTTGAAACTCATATCCATGTTTGCTTATGCTGATTTTATTCCGCCATGTACCCCATTTTATTTCAGAGCAACTCAAAGCAAAGTAGTGCCACAGATGAATTCAAATAGAGATGCAATTAAATGCAAAAAGACTCTGAGAGAATATGACTATGGGAATGTTTATGCATTACAGACTTCCCTGTGTCATTGCAAAGACTTCTGATTACACTCCAGAAGTGATTGAATATCAAATGTGATCTTGAACTTACAAAGGATCATCCTAGAACAGGGTGAAATGGCCAATTAAAAAAGCTCCTAATGTGATGCGTGACATAATTTTCCTTTCAATGTATTATCATTTCTGTATAACAGATCACTATACCATGAACACAAGGTTGTTATTATTAGCCGCACTGGCTCGATGGACAGCAATGTCGGTCTGTCAGTTGGTTTACCATTTTAGTCCAGACCTAAAATATCCCAACAAGTATTGAATGGTTTGACATGATATGTACTACATAACTTGACTTTCAACATAGAGCCACCAGCAGGTCAACGTTTTTACTTATCCAGTGAAGTATCTCAACATCTACACAATGGATTGGCGCATCATTTTGTGCAGACTTCCATGGTTCTCAGATGATGTATCCTCATCCCCCGACTTCTCCTTCAGCTCCATGAAGTTGACATTTGTGTTCGTTAGCAAAATGTCTCAACATCTATTGGACAAAATTCATGGTCCCCACAGGATGGAATTCAATCACGTTGGTGGTCCCCTGACTTTTTACAATGAGCCCAACATTTAAATTGTCTAATATTTTGGTTTATAACCACATCCAGTACATGATAAACTGATGACGTTCCATCCGCCTCAGCTGTACTTTGTTTTTAGTAGTAATTAGCAAATGTGAGCGAGATAACAGCCATAACTAAGATGGTGGATTAGTTATACCTTCTAAACATCAGTATTTCAGCATCGTCATTGTGCTCATCTTAGCATGCTGTTGTTAGCATTTAGCTCAAAGCATCACTGTGCATAATTGCTGCCTCACAAAAGCGGCTAGCGTGGCTGCGGACCATTAGTCTTAATAGTCAACTCGTGGGCCAAAGCTTTTATGTTTGCTCTTCTATTATGTGACCAAAATAACAACATATTTATATGAAACTATAATGGGATGTTATTTAAAAAGGAGTCCTTAATGCATTTACTTCACTATGTCTACAAACTAAATCTAATTATGTGTTTGGGTGCAGGAAAGAACAGTGTAAAGTGTGGATGCTGTTTCAGGTTAACAGTGCATTAACATGAATCAAGCAGCCAGCTGTTTGGGGCCCCAAGTGCAATCCCATGAAGCACCTTGGTCCCCAACAAGTGCTAGCTGCAATGAGGTGCATCATAGTGACTTTTAATTTCCCTCTTCACCGTATCATTTTTGCAGCAGGCCAGGGTGGGGTGGAAATAGATCCCCAGATTATTTCCATCTATAATTTCTTATCTGGTGGCTTGAGTTCTTTCCGCCTCTCCTCTGTAGTTTACACCCCCCCCAGGTCCTGCCTTTGACTCCCTGGGTGTGCCACCAATCTAGAAATTGAATTTGAGGTGAGGAAATTAGAATTGAGGCCATTCTCAATTCAATTTATCCTTCCAATGAGATAATTTTGATGCGCGGCCTTCCATGGCTACAATATGGAACTCCCACACACTTGATACCCTTCACCTTATGACCTCGTCACCTATACCCCACTGCCTTTCTTTAAACCCCTACCAGCCGCTCCCCGTCTGCTCTCCCACCCCTTTAAAGTGCTCCACATCTTAAAAAACAGGCAATTTCCAAGCCAAAGTGTGCCACCTGCTTTTGGCAGCTGGAAGCCCTGGTAAATGTAGATAAATGAACAGAGCCACCAGAGGGATTTTATGAATCTGCTGCTGCTTGGCAGATTTATTTGCTCTCCGACACAGAGAGCTGCACTGGTAAGCACAGATTACGGTCTACAGCACAACTGCCCCTGTCCATTCTCCTGTCCTAGCCTCTGTGTGTCCACCCGTACAAGCACTGAGAGGTTGTTGACCTGTAATTCATCAGTATTTTAAATTGTAAACTGCAGCCTCGTGTTTTTCTGTGTCTTCCCCCACCTCACCATTACTGCACAGTTCTGAAACAGATCATGTGTTGCCCTTGGGAAGCTGTGAATATGTTTGTTTAGTGCCTGATCTAATCTTACATCATTATGCAGAAGGATATTTGAATAAGTCTTATAGAATTGTAATTAGATTTTTATCAAATGCGCCGCAGTTCTGTGCTATCTATGTATATCGTCTCAGTCAAACTCATTTTCGCAGCTCCATTCTGCATTTGATTTGCTTTAATATTAATACAAATATGGAATAAAGATCTGGTTACAGATGTCTAATTATTAAATATTCCAAATATCAATCATGTGTTTTTCAGATCTCTTTGTGGTTAAAAATCAAAACGATGTAAAGACATGTTATTTGAGTATTGATTTGTATTAAAAAGAAAGTGTTGACCAACAAAAAGTGGATCACTATAAGTTATGATCCCAGTTTAGACATAACCTGCGACCCTGTCTTTTTAGAAATACATTTACATACACTTCTAATTTATTTTCCAGTTCCATTTTGATGGGCCTTTAATTGTTAGGTAGAATACTTAGATTATGTTGCAAGGTTTTTTACTCAAGGACATGGAGTGCTATGCTTTTGTACAATATGGACGATGTTGCAAATTAGTAGTATAGGATCTAGGAGACAGGGTTGCAACCTTGTTACATTTGCTTTACAGGTACCAAATGCAACATGTTATGGCTATAAAGATATGGCTGAAAGCTTAACTAAAAACAGATATTACATGTCCCATTCTGACTAAATTAGAACTAGGCTTTGTCCCTTTTGTCAATCCTTTTTGAAATCAGGTCAGATTTCAGACACAATACACAGCAGTCAATGAGCCGTCTGACTTTAAAAGGGAGTTGAATAACATTTGATGGCTTCACTTATTTGAATTTTTTTTAACTAAACCAAGACTGTTACACAAACATCAGATCACTGTGAACAGTGTTCCATCAGTATTATAGGCGTTCTTGTGATCACTTGCTCTGGTGGTTGTCATTTAACTGGAAATGATGCACGAAAGCAGCTCTCACAACCCCTACACATTTATTGGAAATATAGTGTGCATCCGTTTTATTATAATGTGACCTTAGAGAGTAAAACAATTATTTTTTTAAATACAAATTTGACAAAAAACAAGAACGATTTGCACACAAGTATGGTTTGTTTTTCTGTAGTCTCAATACAGAAGCCACGTAGTCCCTCCATACTGTGTGTGCGTTGAAAAAGTAGGGCTGCCCTCTTTTAGTTAAATGTTTTATGGTCTTTTCATGCTGAATTACTTATTTCCAAGAAACCTAGGAGCACGTCTCTGGTAAAGACAAAAATGTAAGTGGTGCTTTTGCATGATTCTTTGTGGAGAAACTCAGTATTACAGATCTGCCGATTAAATCAACTAATCGGTTAGTCGACAAACTCGTAGGAGTGGTCATCAGGTCATGTTAGGCTGTAGTAAAAAATTTGATATATTTGCCTTTAATTATGATGCCAATCATATTTGTGTCTGATGCTTTGGAATAAAAAAAAATAAGCAGAAGATGGGTTGAAGTTGGGCTAAGAGACTTAACCTGCTGCAGCACTGAAACGATTCATAGTTTTCCATTGAGCCTTTAAGTACCTGTAATTTTCTACATCATAATATTAATAGTCATCAAGTCAAAGACCGTGTCTGTGTGTGTGTGTGTGTGTGTGTGTGTGTGTGTGTGTGTGTGTGTGTGAGTGCAGCTGTAAATGCGGATGCGTGTGTGTGAGTGGATATAAGAGTGCTAGGCAACACCAGGCAGTATGCAGGAAAAAATAATTAAATGACAAGGCTGCAGGGAAAGACAGGAGAGAAAAGACAAAATGGAGGGGAAAAAAACAAGAGTCTGCAGCACTGTTAAAACAAACACTCAGAAGTACGACATGTTGCATTTACAATGTAGGAGCTCATGTCTGGGTACAGAGGGGAAAAACCATACAATGGATCATTTACAATAAAGCTGCATCCACACGTGCACACATAAAGCACAATTTGCCGTAATCTTCAACAAGGTTAAGCTATATATAGTTCTTTAAAAATATATAGATTACATGTTCTTGCATCTTCATGCTGTTTTCCAAATGTGTGTAGTTTAGATCAATTACGTGTTTGTGACCCATGAGCTGTAGACATGAATAACGTGAAGACGCATCACATCGCAGACGTAACGTTTCTATGCATCTAGGATTATGAATAACTGCTAAGCTAACAAAGCTCAATGTTCATTTTAGGTCTCCGTTAAACAATTTTGTTTACATTGCTTGTTTACATGTTTACCTGCTTTGACAATCAAAACTTTTGTTAAAGCCAAGACTGGCCAAACTACAATGTTTTCTTCAGGTTATCTGGCTTCTTTGCATGACTTTGATTTGAATCTTCATCATTGGACTTAATGTGTCACAACACAACTTCATTCTGTGCAATTGCATCAGTGCAATCTTGGATAATAGTGTACCCATACAGTACATATAACGCTGATGTCCTTAATTTAATTTAACTCTAGGGTGTGAATTATTAGGTTGGCTACAGATAAACCCGACATCCTTCCTCCTTTCTTCTAAATCCGTAGAAGAAAAGCAAGTTCAGCCCATTCCCATATTGACCGAGTGCACCCATGGGTGCATTTAATACCCTTATTAATTAATTGTATGTGGGGAGCAGTTAAACTAATATTGAAGCAGACACTGGCTGAAGGCATGCCAGACACCGTTTGTGCAGCAGACTTTTTACTCACTGCTATTGTTCCCAAGTTCATGCAGAGAGAGATTTGTTATGGTAGAAAACATAATACTGCCTGTGTACCTCCAGACTGTATTTGGGTCAATGACGTATAGTGATTTTCAACAAGCTACATTTATTTTTATTTGAATATATATTGCAATTGTTTAAAGATTAAGAATGTGGTGTACACATACATTCATATTAAACATTTTAATTAAGCGATTAACTTTAAATTAATTTGTTTCCTTAAGATGCTTAAAACATTTTACAAGTACAAGTATTTGCATTTATTTCAAGTTTTTGGAAATCTCATATTTTTGTTCTATAATGTCACAATCGCCTTCTTAAATGTAGTTGACAATTAATTTTTTCCTATAAATTGCACAAAACAAAAATGCCATTCACTTAAAAGGAATATTTCACCCATATCAAGTACTCACCCCATGTTACCTTGAATTCTTGAAGAAAACGTTGTTTTTCTCGCATGCTTTCCCAGTGAATGAAGAAATGTATATTCAAATATATATTATTTATAGAAGAAACAATATCCAACTTGTTTGAGGTCATAACACATGATACCCGAGTGTTGCAGCTACATCAGCAATTAAAAAGGCTATTTTTCCAAATTTGAGAGAAAATTTGCTTTCACACCTGGTTGCTGCTGCAATTGTTCCCAGGCAAACTGGTATATGATGAAACTTCCTGTCTTTGACTGGATATAAACAAAAGTCCCAAAGTGGTCGTTTCTTGATATTTTGAAACTTAAAATAACAGGAAAAAAATATACTGTATATCTAATGGTTTTTGAAAAGTTAAAGTGAGTACATTTTACTGGGTATTGACTTTAGATTTGAAAGCTCTCTCATCCATGGAACTGAATAAAAAAAAAAAAAAAAGGTAAAAAAAATAAAAATGTAGTTTCATTTCTCATCAGTTTCAATAAAACTGAAAATATGGCTTTATACAGAAGGGATGTTTAAGTTTAGCTGAACTCGGGGCACCTACATGTAATATTAAGCAAAGTTAGCTCTGTCTGAGAAGGTAATAAATAGCACATGGTATTTTCTGATGTCCTGAGTCCTGCTGGCTCTGGAACACTGCGGCTGTTAGTGAAGCTATTAACTCTGTGGCAGACAGGGGGGTGCAGAGAGGGTGCCTGCCAGCAGCCTGAGCCCGAGTCTTTTCGCCATGCAATGACTTTTTATGTAATGGTAATTACTAGTTAATCAGCATACATTTAGAAAACAGCACTGGCAAACTTTACAAAGGATCACCTGTGCATGCAGTATGTTGAGAAGGCGGCTTGCTTGTGTTCCTCTCTGCAGTAACACGACTGCTTCCATCACATTACAACAGATTGTCTTGTTTTAAAGTCCTCCTGTGTTTCATTTGCGTCACGTTTGTGCTGTTGTTGCTTCTGTGCAGAAGCTCTTCTTGTTTGCTTTCTGCTTAGTTGATATTTCCCCTACTTGTCTCAAAGTACAATACATTTAAGGAGGTTCCCTATAACAACGAAATCCTTGCGAGGATCATTTATGGCAACTTTTGGTTGCAATTAACTACTTTTAACCGTCTTCTGCTACCCACAATTTTATCAGACCCAAAACAGTAACTTGGTAGACGACTGACATAATTTGTGCCCTGCACTATGCCTCTCTGCTCCTCAGAATCGACATTCGACAGTCGACAGTCATAAATTGTTACAGAAGATTGGATATTCGCGCTGGAGAAGTCTTCTGAACTCCAAGACACTCTGTCAATGTCTTCTGCCGGTGAGCTAGTTCATCAGAATTCGACTCGACAAGATTTAAATGGACAGCTATCTATAAATGACACCATAACTTTCCCCAAGACCCACTGAAACGAAACCAGCAGAGTCATGTGATGTGAATGGGATTTCTACCTGCTGGGATAATCTGGGTGCTAAACCTAAAAGACTGAACGGGCAAAATGTATGGATCGAGCTCAGCCAAACTTCAACTCCAGACATCTGGCCGACAGCCAAAGGTGGGCATAAACACAGACCTCGATCAACCCTGACAGTACACCTGGAGAACAGGTGAACCGTCAATAAATCTCTGCGACACAGTAGTGGAGATGACTACTCATCGGAGTATTATGAAGAGTGCCAGCCGCCAGAGAAAGGCTAAAAAGTATCATGTGGAGCAAGGAGGGGGGCGGGGGGTACATCTAAAGGGACGGTCTGTGACATAAAAAAAGAAAGTGAAGTTATGAGTAACAGTGATGTTGATAGGTTTTAATGTGGTAAGTCCCCGGGACCCACAGGTGGTCCTTAGAGTGGGTAACTGAGTCGGTGCTCAATAAAAATGTGTTTTTCAACAAATATTAGTGTTAAACTTGGGTTTGATGGTATATGGTTGTGTTCCTATGATACTACGTGGCAGCTTTGACCTCAAACACATTGCACAATGGAATAAAATGAGATTTAAAACATTACCTTATATGGTAATAATGCAAATAATATGGCAATATCAGAGGAATAAATGCTCAGAAATCTTGTGCGTTTTTTTTTTTTTTGTTGTTTTTTTTTTTAGTACCTTCTGGGCTTCAGAAAACAACAAAAAACAAATTTTTAGGAAAAGTCATGGGCTGTCTGACTGTATTGGTGGCCCTGACATGCACCAGAGACGTGGGACACGTACCCAATGATGTTTGCAGAGGGCAAGCAGAAGTGCTCGAGCGGGATTCCATTGAACTGGAAGCCCTTTTTTTAAATTTTTTTAAAAAAGGGATCAACAGGTTTAGCAGACGCTTAGGAAAACCTGCGGACTGAAAGTGATCAACTCCATTGAAAACTTTAATCTCTTCTGCAGAGACGGGCATCTTTTCAGGGCAGATGGTCTACACCCAAACGGATTCTGCAGTTAAAAAGTACTTACGGTATGTTTTTGGTTCAGTCTGTGACACCCATCACCCCCTTCCTCACCCCTTTTGGGATTCGCTGGTAAAAATAGAAGCGCTGGTAAACGCCTGCATTAAAATACACTCTGCGGCCACTGCCACCTAAACTAAGCACATTCTGTAACACCAACATGCCTGATAACGAACTGGATGTGATGTTGATGGCAAAACCGCATCTTGAATCATCTGCATTAAAATCAACACCGAGCAAATCTGCCAGGCATCCAGGACAGGAGAGAAGATGTCCAGGACAGCCAGGGTCCCCAACCACCTTCTATGACACTCAATATGCCTCCTTCTTCTTCGTCATGGACCTACTGCCTCATATGGTGGATGAACCTGGAATTGTTGTGGAAGATGCCGCTATCAGAAACATATAACACTCAAACATATTGCCTCCCAGATGCTATTATCTGGGACATATATGGGAAAGTGAAGTGACAAGACACCCGGTTTAGATTCATGTTTATATAAGTAGTAGAATGAAGTATTTTAAACACACTTCACTTTATTAAACATCAAGTCTTTGACGAGCAAATTAATTAATCGCGCACAATCTTGATTTTATGTTTTTAACTAAAACTTGCTTTAACCGAGATAACGGTGCAGCAGTTCTTATTGAGTCAACTTCCTTCCAACTTCAGTTTTATGAGCGAAGCGTGAGTGCATGGAGGTGGAGTTGCCATTTCGCTTAATAATTCTACAGAGTGCAGGAGGATGTTTTATCGAAAATGTGTTTCTTTTGAACATGTTGCTCTTCGGTTGAACGTCTCATGTTGAGACGTTTTCTTAAACACCTGCAAGCCACATAAATGCAATGCAGACTTTGATGATGGTTTCGCTGAATTGCCGTCTATTGTCTGCGCCGACTTGACTGTGTAGTTATTGTTGGGGATTGTAACAGTCATGTTGAAGAACTGTGTTGTATTCTGGATAACTATGGACCGGCTGAGTCCACACACAATAAGGGGGCACACGCTGGACTTCATCTCCAAGGGTCTTAACATTTCTCTGGGTTGTGGTGACTGCTGTTGCTCTTTCTAAAATCATTCCTCGATGATTATCTCTGCGCGCACGAACGTTCAATAAGAGGTTGGAAGAAAACGGTGCAGCACTGAAAACTCCAGTGAATTATTCTGCGTTATTCAGGCTCTCCTCTTCCACACGCGACATTCCTTCGGTCTCAGCTAATCATCCTGTAGATAATTTCAGCTCTAAAATTATGAATGTTATTGATGTCATGGCCCTCACTACAGAAAAAAAAAAACACCATGGAGAAAGGCCACACGTAAATAATTAAGAGCTTTTAGGCAATAAAACTAATCTGCAGGTGCATTATAATCCTCTACAAAGACACTTTGCATTTCTAATTTTGAACTGAGAAATGCAAGGCAGTCCTCTCTCATAATAATGCACATGCCTTATTTGCCATCGTTGCAGGCTGACAACCCCCTGCCCCCATGTGTCAGTAGCCCCTGAGCTTTTATCCACTAAGTTAAATCAAAATCCTGCGAAAATTCAGAAAAGTAGACGTGTCGTCAGTTTATAAATCATCATGTGTCTGAATTGGCCTTTTTTTTCTCTCCCCTTAAAATCTATTCAATTAGCGTGACATAATTTTAACCTATCAGTGATAAAATCTTGGAAGAAATTGTGCAACATCTGAAATCCTCCTCCTGCTGCCTTGATATTCTCCCAATAGACTTTTTTTGAAAAATGTTTTCAACTGCATGGCATCAGATCTTCTGCAAATAGTCAACACGTTATTTACGAGCTATTTCCCACAGGCCCTAAAAGCTGCAGTTATTAAGCCACAAGAATAATCCAGGACAACTCCCTTATGAACTCTAACGTTTAAGTAAAATCAATGAAAAGGCTGTTTTTCAACATCTTAGCATGCTGTTGGCCTTAAACAATATTTTTGATGTTTTACAGTAAGGATTTCGACTACACCACAGCAGTGAGGCTGATCTTGTAAAGGTCGTGAACAACATCAACTTAAAACACAGACAGTGGCAAAGTTTAAGTCTTCAGATCTCAGTGTTGTATTTGACATTGTCCAGCACAACATATTATTAGACGGACTGAAAAACTGTGTTTGACTTTGTGGCACAGCGCTAAACTGGTTTGAATTGTATTCGAATGACCAGGATTGGAGTGGTTTCCATATGTTAAACTTACTCAGCAGCTGATGGTGCAACACTAAATTCAGAAAAATACAGAAATGTATGAAACATCTTGGTGCTCTACAGAAGAGGCATGGTTACCACAGCAACACATGTAGTATTCCTAGCTATTGATCAGGACACAGGATGTAATGCAACAAGGCCAATGTGCCACAAAGTCAAGTTTGTACAAACTCTGACAGAGTTCTCTGAATTTAATATCATATAGATCCTGCTCCGTCCAATCTCAAAGAGCGTGAGAGGATTTGCAAGGAAAAATGGAAAAACACTGCCCAAATGTACTGTAGGTGTGCAACATTGGTCGAGGTTTATTATGTGTTGGTGATGTGTAAAGATTAATGGTAAAAAAATCTGAAATTGAGATTGTGATGCAACGAAAGGTGGCAAACACTGAAGAAATACTATTGAATACTTGAAGCCACTGCAGAGAGTCGATGGTGTTATCTTTAAGGAATGCTCCTAAAGCCTTAATTCAAAGATAACTTTGGATGGTTCACACACCTTTGCCTCCTCTGCCAGCTTACTGAACTTATACATCTTTTCAAATGTCACATCTCATGGGGCTTCCCATAGAACTGCAAGGTCCACAAGATATACAGTACACAGGCCAAAGACTGGCATTATCATAATATTAACTAGTTCAGTCTAGTATTGCATCCTTTTCAGGGACGATATTAGGTTTCTGTTCAGGGGGAATACGTGACCACGAGTAATGAGGACAAGAACCAATAACAACAGTAGATATTGCTTTTCTTGAACTAGCTGTAGTTAGCAATATATACATTCCAGCCTCAGGCTATGTCCACACAAGACCAGCGTTTTACTCACACATTGCTGTTGCTTTTTCAAGAAATGCTCCCCAGAGTGGATCATTCTGAAAATGCTGCTGTTGTCACTCTTAGATGCCCCCACTTCCCTGCTGTCACTCCCGGCACTCTTAATCTTTTCGCCCTTTCAGACCAATCAACTGTAGGTGTAATTAAGGTAATAGTGAAGTAACTATGGTGTGCAAAATCTTAAAGCCCACATAAAATATAAGCATGTTCAATTTAGACTTCATCATGATATGGCTATCATTAAAAGGCCAAAAATGAAAGTGAGCACTGCTGTGAGTTTTAATTCCAAGAAAACACAAGGTTGTAATCAGCATAACATAACGGTCACATAGCAAACTATAGTGAGAAATTAAAGTCACCTTATGGGAGCAAAATATACGTTGATGGAGTCACAGGTGGGTTTTAAATTCAGATTGTTTGTCAGTGTCTTGCATCTGTCCGGGTTTAAGCCAAATTGAACCTGGTTCCTGGTCTGCCTTCTTCTCATTCACAGATGTGTGTGATTAACATGCACATAGACATATGTAGTCACTCATTAAAACCACTCAAACAATCTAATACCCTCAGTCTAAAAGAGAAAATAAGTGCTCACAATAAGTACCAATAAGATCTCATTCTCTCAGGTTCTAGATATGAATCTAATTGTGGTGTTAGGTCAAAGCTGATGAGGGTGTGTATACTGATTTTTCAAGGCTATTTATGGGTTTCATCCATCTATTGTTACACCAAATGTGTGAGGGATATGTCATTCTGCAGAGTTCCACACTAAATTACAACCACAGTACATGCAGGTGCTGTGGTTAAAAGTTGTGTGTGAATGGCTTTTGACCAAGGCCATAACTTCTAATTAACAAATCTAGTCTATTTAACAAAGTAACATTATATTACATTACAGTTCATTTAGCAGATGCTTTTGTCCAAAGTGACTTGCAACAAGTGCAAACTGCAAAATCATCAGCATATGGATAAGTAAGTATAAAAAAAAATGATAATAATAAAAAAAGTGTCTTCAATGAATAATGGTTTTCAAAAATCTGTCATGTTATTTCTTTTTTTTTTAACACTGATGAATTGCAACAATTACACAACCGCATTCAGACCGACATTGAACGAAAATGGCTACAGAAGTTAAATAACCTTCCATTTAAAGATCAGAATAATAAAGCATCACCAACGCAGAGATGTATAAACCATAAAAAAAAAAAAAACGTTTTAAAACTCCACCGCGACTGCAGCCACAAACACACATATACCCAGCAAAGAAGCGACTGCACAGTTTTGCAGGATGTGTGGGGACGCACACCCACGCACACAATGCTACGTTGTTGACGTTCGCCTCGAGAGAGTTACACTCACCTGTCTGAACTTCGCGCTGTGTGGGTCTCGTGCACTGCGACGTCCTCCACAATATGTTGATACCTATTTCGTTTTTACCCTTTAACACAGGGGTACCCAACCACCGGGCCGCGGACTAGTACCGGGCTGCACAGAAAGAAACAAACGTTTTTTTTTGTGTTGGCAATATTTATTGTAAACATTTTCTATCTATTATATATATATATATATATTACAATGTCATAATAATATGAATAAAGTGCATAATATTAAATGGAATAATTAAATTGACATTATATATGTAATAATTAAATTATATGTTTCGCACTTTATTGTGTGCTTTGTTATGCATTACATTACATTACAGTTCATTTAGCTGACGCATTTGTCCAAAGCGACTTACAATAAGTGCAAACAATCATGAGGATACAACTCCTGAAGTACATTAGCTTCAAATAGGTGTGGTCATATAAGTGCAGAACAATAGCTTCAAATAAGCCAAACCAATTTAAGTGCAACATACAAAGAACAATTTTCTTTTTCTTTTTTTTTCTTTCCCGAGGTGCAGTTGAAACAGGTGGGTTTTTAGTCTGCGATGGAAGGTGTGAAGACTTTCAGGTGACCTGACATCAATGGGGAGCTCGTTCCACCATTTTGGAGCCAGGATAGCAAACAGACAGGTTATATTTAAGTGGTATCTGGGTCCCACTCGCAGTGAGGGAGCAGCGAGCCGATGCAGAGCGAAGTGAGCGAGCTGGGGTGTTTGGTTTGACCCTGGCCTGGATGTAGGAAGGGCCTGATCCATTCACAGCACAGTAGACCAGCACCAGAGTCCTGAAGCAGATTCAGGCAGCCACTGGTAACCAGTGAAGGGAGCGGAGGAGAGTGTAGTGGGAGAGAACACTATGTCTGACCCCAGGTCTGTATAAAAATTGTCTTGCATGAAACCGGTCCGTGGTGCAAAAAGGTTTGGGACCGCTGCTTTAACAGATGCGACTTTAATGTAGTGCAATAGAGATATAAAATACTTAGTGGAAGTAAAAGTATGGAGTCCCGAAAGGTGATGCTTTTTTTTCTTCTTACAAGATAAAACATATTACTTTTTCGTGACTTTAGGGGCTCCGTAAATTTGTGGTTTTTAAAAATACTCCATAAAGTACAATAGAAAACCCGATGTTGTTAGGCTACGTAAGCCGAATTCTTTTTTTCTATGTCGTTATCTTGAGGAACATGAGTTAATTATTTAACCTAGAGATAACTTTATTCTGGGTTATGGTTATGGTATTATGGGTTATCCTCACATGTTTGACACTGTAGCCTCCAGTATTTAACCCACAGAAATAGTTTAACCCTGGTTAGCCTGAAGCTGAGTTGTCCAGGCCCCTGTGGTTCTGAGTGATTAGGCTAATGTTAGCGTTCACACACAGCAACTTGTTTTCCTCTCCCTATGCATCCAACTAAGATTGTTACTTGGACTACTTATTAATGTCTCTTTAATTAATTAATCTCGTTATTAATGTGATTATATTGCAAGCACGGCTTCCGTAGTACGGAGACAAAATGCAATTCATTATTTCCACCCCTGAAATCTATGGAACAGTTGTAGTGCGGGACTGAAAACATAGCACACTTATTCTTCATTTTTTGGACAAATATAAGAATGTATGATCAGAGCTATGTTTGCTTTAGTATGGTAGGTATAGTGTAACCTTTATTTAGGCTTCTTTAAAGCACAATAAGCTATCTTTACATTTTACATACATTTTTTCATGTATTACTACCCCATTAGCTTCATGAAACCAGAGGCTATTCCTGCTGGCTCCAATCTTATTAACAGAAACCAGAAAATCAAAGTCCAACAGACCATAACATGAGGAAAAAGTCATGACTGACTGCTCTGTTTATTCAGCCATAAATCAAAGGTGTGTCGGGTGCTCTTGGAAAACTGGGAACTTTAATTCACACTGGTAGCTCTCCTGGTAGAGCGGGCCACCCATTTTCTAATGCAGAGTCCTTAGCAGCAACCTGGGTTCAAATCCAACCTGTGCCCCTTTGATGCATGTTGTCCCCTCTTTTCAGCTGTAGTATCAAAAATGCAAAAAAAGCCCAAAATATTACTATTATTATTTTTTAAAAGCCTTTATTGTAATGGCTAAATCAATAAAATAAAATAAAGCCACATGTTTTTACCACTGTAGGTCTTCGTCAGTGCTAATAACAAAAAATGATACCTCACCATAACACCAATTCAAACCCAACATACAAACCCATAGTAATAGTTCACTTTACAGGTGAGGAACATTGCAAAGTGCCTCATATGTCACTAATGGACTAGTCTCGCATAGCCATACATATCTCCACAGCGCTGAGTCAGTGCTTAAAAAAAGGTCTTTTATTCTGCTATACGGGGAAAAATAGGTCTGGCTTGTTTGTATTTCTTTAAACAAATCCTAATCGTCTTGGGCGGTGCCTGTGCAAAATAGATAGCAGAAGGGAATGTGAAATACGTAGCCAATGGCAGGCTTATACCCAAAGTCTACATCCGGTGAGTCAGGTGAATGAACATCTATAAATAAACCCAACATAACAATTTATTACAGCAGTTGAACTGCTACTACAACTATTTATGTAAAACCATGGCTCTACACATTAACCTACTATATTTTCTGTATAGTTTCCGGTTCTGACAATATAAATGTACCTAAAATAGCTCCGCTAGTATGGTAAGCCTGTTCATCTGGACTAAAAGTAACTTGTTTGTAAGATAGAAACCAAAGCATCAAACAATAGTCAAGATGAAATGCCTATAGGCTATAGCTTCAGCCCACATATTTTAGGATTGTAGAAAATCTTTATGCTTTGCAGTTGCATTGTTGACAACCACACTGTGTTGATGGGAGTAACTGTCATTTTTGTAGTCTTATTCCAAAACTGTTTGTTTAAACCAAAATGTATTTTTATTTCAATAAGCGTTTACGCGTACTGTAACATTACTTTAGTATATTATCTAAACCCCAGTAACTAAGTCAGCTATGAAGCTTTCTAAACTCTGAGCTCTTTAAGTCCTCAGTGGACGTGTGGTTGCATCAGCGGCCACAACTCTAATGACCATCGATCACTTTTGACATGCTCACACGTGTTTATAGATTTTATTTTTTATTTTAAGCCCTAGTTGTCCTGTAACCTCCATGTTGCTACTTGTGGGTCTATTTAGGTCTTGCTTCCAAGTCATGGCCATTATTGTATTTGAACTTTTATTTATACCTATTACAATACACAATTATTCATATGGTTCATTGAAATGTGAGCAACTATAGCCTTGAGAGGGAGGAAAGTTATCTAAAGGCAAGACACGACCCTGAAAATTGAGAAGCATGAAAACTAGCTTGGTAATTAGATGCTAAATTAGTCCACATGGACCAATTAGGCAAGACAAGACATGGGGGCTCTGTAATGCTTTGTCAACAGGAATGAAACCAGTACAAGGAGACAGACGGGTTGAGGAGGAACAAGTCTGAATGAGAGACAGAAAAGGAGGGGGGGCATGAGAGCATGTACCCTGATTAAAGGGGAGACGAGGATCAAAGAGATTTTTTTTTGGCATGTGTGTGAAGATTAAACAAACCTTTAGAAGAAAAAAGGGTCCCATCATTTCCTGTATTAAGTTTGAATGAATTTTTAATGCAGAAACATTGCTTGATCTCTTTTACAAATGATGATGCTTTGATTTGGATGCTTAAAATGTAAGTGGAGTCCCTTAGCCCAGTGCTGCCTCGCTAGAAGTGCTTGATATTTATTTTCACTCTTTTAAAAACTTGCCTGACCTTGTTTTTCTTCTCAATTAGATTGGTATTTGGAAATACTATAACAAATAAAAGGTGGAAATGTTGGTTGATCCAAATTACAAAAGAACCTTTTCTGACATACCTCTGGTGCTCTCTAGCCATGAAGATGGTAATATATTTATATGATTTATATTATTTATTAGTGGATTTATTGCTGAAATGAGGGTGAGTAGAATTTAGTTTGTGTTGCTCACATCATTAAAAAATTAAAAATTTTTTTTATTCATCAACAGCAAGCAATGTGTCTCTCCAGAAAGAAAGAAAGAAAGAAAGAAAGAAAGAAAGAAAGAAAGAAAGAAAGAAAGAAAGAAAGAAAGAAA
>CALSBV010012174.1:10400194-10453491 GCA_943590825.1 Bovichtus diacanthus | reverse complement strand
TTTGTGTGTGTGTGTGTGTGTGTGTGTGTGTGTGTGTGTGTGTGTGTTGGACAGAGGCTCTCTTGACAAAAATAAACAAAATCGCTACAATTAACGAGGACAGAGATCGCTATGCTAGGTGGCAAACTTCTGAAGTTAGCCAATATTCTCCAAGATGAAAATCATACAAAAAAAAGAATTTAGCCATCTCAGATTTCAACAGGATTGTCACAGAATTCATTTGATATGATCTTGAACTAGATACAACAATTACATCACATTTTAATCATAAATTACAACTTTTGTATACATTTGTCGGACGGAGTTTTACTAACTGAAACCCACCTTTCTGTCAGTTGGAAATGGCTTAGAGCCGCACGCACGTAATTACGTAGCCACACTATTAACACACACACACACATACACACACACGAGATTCAAAACATAAAACCAAAAAAAATAATGAGAGGGAATGGTTTGGTGAAATGTATAGTGTATGTTTATATCAACTTGTTACATTAGCTAGGTGTACCTAATACACTGGCAACTGACTGTAACATTTGGTGTAGGCTAGTTGTACAAAAATGTCATGGAGAGACTATATGGGTTAATTTCATTTACAGTATTATTGACTGATACGTTTGTAATGATCTTCATAACAGTGAGTTTCACAACAGAAAGAATCACTATGCCAACCATTATCTTTTGTTCTAGATGGGAACAATGACATAGAAAAAACACATTACAGAGACAATGAGCCAATATTTTACAGCCAGAGGACAATGTTGTTGATGATTTGAGTTGCACATTTTCTACTGAGGATCTTTCAGAGGAATATTGTTTCACAGCCAACTCCACATCTGATAGAAATGGCAGCAGCCTTTCACAAGATACGAGCGACTGTGCTAACGATAATTAACGTAAGAACTTAGCGAATCCATGCATTTTGCCAATTTCAGAGTCTGAGTCTGTCGTAGAACAAAACAGAGTATAGACTACAGTAAAGAAAGGATGTTTTTGAATGGCCCCCGAAACCGATTGTTAGGAACACCCCAGGACATCTTTACTCTCTAGACTCTAGGTCTTGCTTTCTAATAATTATTTTTCGAAGAGTTTCCAGACTCTGCCTGTACCGTGTTTGCTCTGGCTTGCATTTTGCATTGTAAGAGGGACTGTTGCAATATTTCATTATGATTGATCAGCATATAGAGCGAGCAGCTGTCCTTTTGTGTTTCTGCAACTACTTTGGGGGCAGTAGGCATGTGTAAGAAATAAAATACATTTATTGCATCATCTTAAAGCACCATTTCACAGGGGCATACCTAGTCAAACTACCAAGGCCAAGCCATATAATTGCTATGGTTCTGTGGAGCTTCTTTTTTTTTTTTTTTGTTTTTTTTTTTTTTTTTACTTTGCAGTGCTTTGAGAGAGGTGTGCACTTTATTCTTGGAAGTTTTAAGGCACCACATCTCTGGGACAGTGTTTCATTCTTATTGAAAAGTAATTAATTGTGCATATGAATTACTTGTCTTTATTTTTATCTATCTATTCTATTTATCCATGTATGGCATGGCTGTATTTACATACCACACTGGCTATGTAAAATGTAATATTCATGTGCCATGATTTCAAACTAAATAGCTGAGCAGCATGTTGTTCCATAGCACTGGGTTTTTTAAAGGATGAAATTAGCCCAGTAGCAGTCCATTATCTTACGCAGCATGGAGTACACATTTTTATTTATTTATTTTTTGTTCTAACATCAGTCAAGGTGACCTTCCTGTTTCACTGGTGTGGCCTCCAGCCTACATAATATCAGTGCAGTAATCTAACGGACGTTGGGTGTCGGGAATAAAAACGAGTATCTGGGATAATAATCGGGTGTTTTAGTCCATGTGGTGTGAAATGATGACAGACAATATATGGGGAGACTGGGACGCCTCACTGTCAGTGTGACAGCGGTGGACACAGGTTTTTACTGCACCCACGCAGATTTCAGTTATGCTGACCAATCAGATGACTTCTTCACAAACATGAATATTTTGAGAGAAGCATACATTTTTTGACATTGGGAAACTATAATAGATAAGAAGAGAGTGACTTTTAAGCTTGAAAATGGTTGTGCATCAAAGGAGCAGAAGTGTAAACAGCCTCATTTAGAAGTCATCTTGTGTGCGTGTTTATTAACAATTGACATACATCTATTAAAACATTTTTTATTGGTTATCATTTTAATTGACTTATTCAATATTTATTATATTAATATCTTATCATTATATGTTGCATGCTTTAATCATTGTTAGTCATTGTTTTAACTTACATATTGTCAAAAATGTAATTTAATTCATATAAAAGGAAGTTATTTTATTAATTGTATGCTAATATCCTAGTGTTGAGAGAGAGAGAGGGAGAGTATATATATATATATATATATATAGTATAGTATATTGTCATGATACATGTTATGGACATACCAGGTAAATGTCTACGTATACTAAAGGCATGCTGTTTCTTTTTTTTTTATCCTGCTGCTATTACTCAGAGGCAGAAAAAGTCACTGTTCACAAGCTTCTAGAACATCTCAATAAAATAAATAATATATATGTTTTACTGTTGCAAAATTGCCACTGGTGAATGACTGTTCTCTAAATGGGAAAAAAAAAAAAAAAGAAAAGTTTAGCACTGGCCAAAGGGTGCACTTTACTCTGAAAGTTGCACTTCACTCTTGAGTGCATCCCCTACTGTGTGTACAATATATTTCATTAAGAGATAGAAATCCATGCAGGTCAGGGGTTCTATTAATGCCTTCCCTTCCCTGAAGACTAACAACCATACATGGCTTACTTGGAAAATGCAGCCCACCCACGCTGAAAGAAAGAGGAATTAGAGACCTATTAATGTAATACACAAAAGCCAAGCATGCTACAATTTTGCTTCCTTTCACGCTCCCCTTTTTCTTTCTTTCTAGCATAATGTTCATGGGGGAGAGCTCCACGTCATGCACTTAAAATGAACATATGTGCTCATTATCAGCAGGGGGTCATATAAGCTCCTATTAGATCTCCATAGCAACACTTTTTCACAACACGATAGATCGAGTTTGATAAGTTTGGACAGCAGGCCCCTGACAAGACTTAAGTGACAAGCAGCTGATTAAGGCCCCTCAGTTGCTTCCCACTTCTTAAATATACTGAAAGATAAAAAAGCTAATTTCTTAGTCCTCTGACAACTATGAGTTGAGACATTTTGGGATTTTTCAGAGCTACAAAGTTTGGGTGTCATCATAGCCATGTTGTTTTAAACAAGCATCGTTTTTTTCTTTGGAAACCAAGACTAAACTCCACTACCCCCAATCATTTAGCAAGCTGTGGTTTTTATTATATGTTTAAGAAATTAGAATTTAAAATAAAATATAGTAAATCATTTTTGAAACAAAAAAAAAAAAGAAAAGAAAATGATGGCACTAACTATCAAACTAATCAAAAGTCCTTCTCCATGCAGCAGATGATGGTAATTGTAAATGTCTCTTTTTCTCTGACCTCAGTGCAGCCTTGGATACTGTCGAGTATTACTTCTGGGCAGTTTAACTGTTTTTTCTGGCACAGCTTGAAACTACATCTCAGAAAAACGTTTCACAGTCTCTGTAGGAAACTGATCATCTGTCCCAGAGTTCGTCCCATTTGGGTTACATTTTGGGTCTTTTACTGTTCTCTGTAGCACCCAGACATACCAGAATCAGTTTTCACTATGCAAATGTCACCTGAAGTGCCTATAAATCAATATTTTTCATTAACAATGGCTCACTTGGTAACTTGGATTTCCAGCCACCAACTTTATTGTTTTAATTATCTCTCAAAAACTCAAGTTTTGGCTAAAATTAATGCTAATTATACTAATGAGCTCACCTTATATCAACAAAGGTTATAATATGCCGGCATTGTGTTTACACTTCTTCTGCTTTTCCCGAGCTGGGGACCTCCTCCAAAGACGCCATCGCCTACATCACGTCTTCATACATCAGACCCTATGCTAGGAACCTTTTAGTGATAATAGATAGTGCTCGAAACTTTTACAGATAGACTGTTTTTTTTCAGCATATAATTATATCTGTAATTGGACACTTCCTGCCACCATATGACCTGGAGGAATTGTTCATGCACCAATGTCCTCCAGACTTGACTATTGCATTTAATTATATTTTTAATTTGCCCAACGGATGTTTTCTGCTTCCAATTTTTGCTGCTGGTTGATTATTGTCCAGCCATACCATATAAACAGAACATAAAACCCCAATCTTTGCCTCGTTGCACTGGCTCCCTTTTAAATATTGAATTAAATTCCAAGTTTTATTACTTGTTTTTAAAGCCCTGCGTGGTCTTGCATCTATTAACAATACAGATCTACTTACACCCTATAGTACCATTAGGCTCTTTAGATCCTCCAGCTGAGATCTGTTAACTATGCCACAGTCGCATCTAAAAAGGGCCGATAACAGAGCGAAATCATCAGATTGGCTTAATATGTTGATGTTTTTAAAAGTTGTCTTTAAAAATACCGTACGATGATTTCTAATGCACTTTTTAAATTGGACTCTCCATAACAATGACAATGTACAAAGCAGGTTTAGGGCTTTTAAAATATTTAATAAAATACTTAATCAGAGAGCAGTAGAGAGGACCGGAAATGAGGAGAGAGATAGAGATGGGGTATTAAGAAGGTCCCTGTTAAGACTCGAAGGTGGGACCTTGCATTCATGGTCTGCACCCTGAACCCTTAACCACGAGGGTGCCTGTTGTTTAGGTTTTAGTAGTGTTTTCAAAGTGATTCCTCATGAAATGCAGCTGCTGTGCTCGTTTTTTTTTTTTCATTCAGGGTGTCAAATCCTGCTTAGGCCCCCAATGAGGCCTGCGCCAAAAACTGTTTAGGGTGTTTGAATGCCTTCTTCCCATTGTATTCTGGAACAGACAACAATCCCCCAAGTGAATTAGGGGGTAGTTAAGATGCATACAAGCATGAAGGAATGACTGTAAAATGTATTGTTTCTCTCGTAGCAAAAACTGAACCGATCAAAGACATTTATATATCCAATCAAGTGAATACTCGTTTACAGTCATTGTTAAAACTTTATTGTTGAACAAATGGTTAATATGATAGACTTTGAAAGTCAGGACTTAAATTCAAAGGTTAAAAAATTCATGATATATGGTCTCAATTGCAGGAGAGTATGATGTCATGCACATTACGATAAAAGGACATTTCCTTCATTTCAGTGCAACTGAATTAAACTTTATGGATATTAATGAAAGAGAACCGACAGTATATTTCCAAAGCACTCCATCCCAATCAAGTACATTACCTTGTATGTTCACTATCTATGTAAGATTTACAACATAAAAGGAACAAGAAGTGCCGTAAAAACACTCATTGAAGTACAAATTGAAAAAGAGTCAGTGGGATGTACCTGTTTTCTATTGACACAATAAAAATTTTTTTAAAAAAGACGTAATAGTAAGAAAAAAAAAGCATTTATACCTTGAAGCTTGGGAAGCAAGCTGTCAAGCAACGCTATTTTTCTCTCATCAAAGCATTACAGGAGGTTGCATGACATGGAGAGGACTAATTGAATATATTTTAGAAATTCAGAGTAACATTTGTCCCTTATTGCCACATATTTGCTATTCAAACAAGAACAAATAAACAAGCAATTATAATAATTCTGTCTCTGATCCAGACGGTTCACAGCTTTGACACATCTTACCTGTCTAAGCATCCAAGTGTTTTACTTTATGTCTCCTCATAGATTTTAGGGTGTCATTCCTGAGTTGGATTTGGATTATTTAACTATTTCCTTTTTTTTGAGTATGTCTTATTTTTCTGTGCAAAGCATGCAGCTTTTCATTCAAACAAATGTTGCAACTGCAGTGTTTGAGGTATTTACTGTATTGATGTGGGATGATTCACACTTTCAATTATTGCTGCGGACTGCACAGAGAGTTCTTCAAATGGGTCTATATCAAGGTTCATGGCACTACTTAATAGAGCTTTGCATTTAATAGACTCCAGGTCTGGCTTGGTTGAGATGTTGCCAGTGCCTCATAGATTTTATTTTTTTCCCCATACACCAGGGAGGACAGTCACAATTCAGCTTGTTGGAAGTATTATATTGTACACCCAATAAAGATTACAGTACAGGTTGCTCAATGAAAGATTTTTTTTGGCCAGTTTAGTAAAATATATATCTCCCTCTGACTTACACAGAAACAAGTGTGATTTAAAATCTTTTTATTTTTATTTTTAGAAATGCGACAAATTCAGACCTCATTCAACATTGCATGTAAGCCACATATGCACGTCATCGTGTTGCTCTCCCAAACATGAGAACAGTATACTTAGAAGCTCCGGCAAAATGACCAGTGGCCTTCAAGAATTATGCATTAGGTCACGTTTACATTTGTACTGATTTAAATGGGGTTTGACATCATGGAAATGGATCTGTTGTTGAAAATGAAGTTATTTTAGAGACACGGACACAATAACACTATTTCAGCCTCTCAATTATGTCTCATGCAGCTCCGGACTTCATCACTAGGACCTAAAATGCTGCCCCTAATGTATCTCTAAAGCAATTACAGTGTGCTTCAAGGACTAATGAATATAACTTGCTTTTTTGGGTTTGTTTTTTTTCCTTTCCTCATTAGATCAACCCAGCTATTAGTCATAATGCCTCAGATTGATCTTGCAGCGTGACATGCACCAGTATTAAATAGTTTTCAAAGGATAAAAATTAAAAACCAAGCGCCCAAGGCCGTAGAGTTTTGAAAATGCCGTACAAGCCAGTGTATTTGAAGGATATAAGTTGGTTTCCATCGGGACAGTCATGACTACATCAGACATATTCATGATTCGACAAAGACTGTCACTAGAAATAAAAGCTGTTTTTTTTTGGGGGGGGGGGGTTTAATTTTGTTTTTATTCATTTCAATTACCTTAGCTTATCATTCACTGCCACTGTATGAATGCCCCAAGTGAGCTTTAAACGCTAAACATGTGACACTGATAAATGAAAATGGAATTGAATTGGTTGAATTTATCAACAGTTTTTTTTCAGTTTGCCTCAAACACACCTTGTTTACTATAATGTAAATTTTATAACTTATGCTGTATCTTAGATGTACCACAAAGCAGATTTGTGCTACATTTGATGACCCATGATTTTTTATTTTCAGTGTAAGGAATGGATTTAGTTTAACCCATGTGAGTTAACGACAGAGCCAACTCCAGTGTTTGAAACTTACATAAAATGAACTCTAAAGCTCCAGCAGCTTCAGCGACTGATGTGTAAAAAGAGGACTTCTACTCCTCATGAGCTTTGCTTCTGGGATATAGGATCTAAAAATCAATGGTTTTTCCTACATTATGTACACCATTATTTGATTTAAAGACTTGATTCAACTGCATTTAAAATAGCCCGGTAACAAGGAAGCAGACCCTCAGTAGTACGTTTTTTTGATTGGACTGATTGTTAAAAAATTCTACATGTAGTGACTTGATTGAATAATCACTCCAGGCAATTTGATTTCCAGAGTTAACAAATTGGTTTATGGCTGAATTTACACAGAGCTCAGAGAGCCAGATTACAAACTAAACATTATAATTATAAACGTTCCTATATATACTCTGCTGTATCAGTAATCTGTTATCTTGTGTGTTCTCATTGATTGGCTGTATTTGAACACATCTTCACTTTAAACACTGCATTCACTCAGGGGAATGTCAAACGGACAGGGAAAAAGAAGCATCAATTATTTGCGGATCTTGGTATTTAGAGCAAACACTTTTGACAACAGTCGTGGCTAATGCATTTTCTACATGCAATGTAAAAGCGCAACTGCGCTGCCATCTAGCAACCCTTGTTAAAAAGGTCTAAATATTTTATTTTTCCCGAAATTGTTTTAATGAGGACATATGTATCACGACTGCAGTTTTTGTGTCTCTTTCTGTGGTTTCAGCAGAGATGCAAGCAGCAATGTGGGGAAAAAGATAGCAAGAGCGTGAAAGAGAAATAACTTTAGGAGCAACGAGGGAAACGTAGTCAGACAAAGACTGATGGAAGAAAGGTGAATTTACGATAAGTGCCTCTCTGAACTGAGGATGTAAATTGTGATCTGCAATGATACTATTCCAGTGCTTTAAACCACAGGGTCAAACAAACAAAGTCAAAAGAATGGATATCACCGAGAGGCAGACAAGACACGTTTTGTTTCAATAACACATAAATCTAGAAAATAAAGATTTGCAAATACCTGTCAGGTCTTATAAACAAGCAGCGGTAACTGTAAAATTCCCCCAGACGCTAACAAATACCTCTCATCTTGTGTTACGTCAGCCATCATCTTAAATAACGGTCGAGCAATTTGTATTTTGAAGAAAAGAACCCAACCATGAATGCTCTAACACCATTTCATGACACCAATTTGTGATAGTCAGTGTATTCAATCCAGGAGTTTTCTTTGTGGCACACACACTCTAGTAAGCAATTTACTCCTTTTCAGCATCCCAACAATTGCAACAGAGGCATGGGTTTCTTTTCGACAGAGTTTGTATGTTTGATGCTAAGCAAAGCAGCATTCATCAAAAACAATTAGACTCTAACAGACAGGGCTGCTTTCTCAGAGAAATGCTTGACACTCCAAATGAAACAGTATACAATACATGCATGACTCATTGATTTGCTAGTTTCCTGCATAAAAACAAGAATTTTGTCTTTTGGAGTTCTAAGTTTCCGTCATGCTTCCTTGCTTCAAACCCTAAAAACGCAATTGTAAATATAGTCCAAACTTTTATTTACGGTAGTCACAAGTTCGACAAGGAGCAACGGGACACACAAGTGTATTGTACACAGACAAATAATCACAAGCACAGGACACAGCTGGAGGAGGCAGCAAAGACAAGAGGGCAGCAGGGTGATTAGACACAGGAGGATCAAATCAGGGCGGGGCAGACAAATCCCAAAAGGCGGGAAAACATACAAAGACAGGAAGTAAAAACAAGGTGGAAAAAAAAGCCAACTAAAAGCCAGGATCATGACACTAATGCAGTAAAATCTATATTTTGTGGCTGCAAATTATGAAATAATAATGAGACAGCATAAAATTGGCATACCATTTACAAATATCTATCACCTGAAAAGTTATTATTAAAGTTTATGCTTCTAAAGCAACTCTGTTCTAGAAGTTCACTGAACTCAAATAAATTTGACTGCTCCCAGCCAAGAAATAGTTGGACACATTACCCCCTATAAAACAGTGAACTGCCGTTTTTACATTTTGGTTTCTGTACATATTAAATTTTTTTATACAACATTAATGTTAATTAGTGAGCTTTAGAGTTGCTGGTCGGCAGATTTTGTTACCTTTGGACGAAGCCAGACTGTTTTCCCCATTTTGAGTCTTTGTGCTAAGCCAAGCTAAGCTGCTGGGAGGAGCTTCCTAATTTAACGTACAGACATGAGAGTTTCAATCTTCTCATCTATTTCTCAGCAAGAGAGCCAAATGCAGCAGAGGTCTCTTTCTCCAAAAATAAACAAACGTGGTGACTAAACCCAGTGAAAACACAGAAGAAAGCAGTTTCACATAAAGAAATGGTGTTTCTCCAACGCTGTTGAGCTGCTGCGGACGTTTGCTGAGCTTGTTTCCCTGATAACTTAAGATCCAGACGATGACTAGAATCCTTCATGCGGTTAAAGTTAAAAACGACCAACATAAAACTGGATGAAGTCAATTTATGAGAGCTTCTAGCAGACAACCACAATGCTGACGCAAAGGGGATAGGTCGCCATTCCAGGCCACCAAATTAAACGGACCGTTACCTTGATTGAAATGATGGATTCCTCTTGGTTAGAGAATTGTTGTAAATGTTTGGGATAATGTAAGACAAAACTACAAGAAAATATGTAATAGGTTCAGTCCTTTTCGGACATTTTAATGTGGAAATGTACATGTTATACCGTTTTAAGAATAAAACAGATTGTTCGAGCTGAATGCAAAAGGACACTCTCTCTTCGTGAGACGACTATGACAGGTTTCTAGCCATGCCCTCATTTAATGATTTTGTAAGAGGAAAATCTATTTCTCTCGTTCACTTTTTGAACATCGGTTAGATATTTTTGTATCGCGTGACTCTGCTCTTTTTGCCTTTTTGCTCTAACTACTATACCTTCAGGCTCAAAAGATGGCGTAACTGCCGTTGCTGTCACAGAGTATATATTTTAAAACTGGAACTAGTACACCTGTACCGGCTGAATTCATATCTTACCTTAAACTTTTTTTTGGCACCTTGCCATGACGCAGTGACCTGTGGCCACTATACTTTCTCAAAATCTGATATGGGCCCTAGAACACTAAATCCTCTTAGCTGTTCCAAATGGAAGGGAGAATTTCAGCAAACGCTCCATTTGATCTTTTAGTGAAAAAGTACACCATAGGGGTTTTTTTTCTAGGGTAGAAAACAATGAATTAAAAGTGTTAAATAAATCAATTTGGCTCGCTGACAAGGCACCTTATACAGGATGGTTAAGTCCATAGTGTGTGCACGGTGGGGTTGAACGTTGCAACCATATGGCGAACAGACGGTTATCAAGGCAGACACCAGAGTGAAGTGAGAGGAAGGTGGACAGGTAATATTGCCTGCTGTACTCTAAAGTGGATGGATCGTTGTTTTTATGGTTGTGTTCATTTGTTGGGTCAGATATTACTCATCTGCTTGCTTGATAGATAGAACTGCATTTAATGATGGGAGATCCTTGCATGGGGAAAAGTTACTGTGAACCGGCTGCCAAGTGAAGCTAATATGAGACATTTTCACCAAATGTCTTACATTGCATTTTTTCTGCATTTTTGTGGTTTTGTAGCCATTCATTCCTCTATTCTATGCCCATATCTGACACATGTTAAAATTAGTAGGGCTGCAACTACCGATTATTTACATTATCGATTACTTTGGCGATAACTTTTTCAATAAATGATCTTCGTTTAGTCTGTGAAACGTCAAGAAATGTCCATCACAATTTCTCAGAGCCGAATGTGACATTTTCAAATGTCTTGTTTTGTTCAACCATAAACCTAAATTCCCCAAAATATTTTGTTTACATTGATAAATAACAAAGAAAGAGCAAGAAAGCCTCTCGTTTGAGAGACTGGATTCGGAGAATACGTGGAATTGTGTAACCATTCCTGCTTGAAAAATTACTGAAATGATCGATTATCAAAATAGTTGCCAATTATTTTTCTGTAGGTCGACTAATGGTTCTTCCATTCTTCATTTTAACCTTGATAAACTTGAGATGATGTATGAAGACAACATAGTAATAATTGGTGTTTGGACAAAGTCTGCATTTTTTTTTAGCTCTACCCAAAACATAAGTAGGCAAAACATCAATCAAACCTCCTTCACCTTTGCATTTCAAATTGTACAAAGTGTCACCTACAAGGTACAAATGAAACAAAAGGACCAAATATTTAGGCTCTAATTTTACTCAGCAAACTGTGGACAGTGGGCAGAAATCTAAAATAAACGATCTGATATTGAACACATTTTTTAAACTCTTCCCTTTGGCTATGTGGCCATGATGTTACTCAGTCAAGGCAGAGTATATACTAAACTCCCTGAGCCATAGAATTATTTGACAGAATACATTTAAAAGTAAAGCTAAGGAAATGAAGGGAAATGAAATTTACTGGTTTATGTTTACTGAGGGACTCATTCCAGTGCTTCTGCAGGTAATATCTCGGCTCAATAGGTACCGTGGCTGTATCAGTAAGCCCTATTTTTGAAAACCTGGAAATGTTTATTTTCTGTGTAACATTACTGTACGTGTTTATTGTATTTATTTATATATAATAGTATTGTGTCTACACACTCTGATGTCCTGTTCCTGCTCTGGCTTTCCAAATGACGAGACCAAATTCATCTTTATTGTCGCCTCGACAGACCTCCGTCTTTGTGAGCAGTGGCACTGCAGGCTTTCCCCTTAAACACGGATGCATCTGTGTGGGAGCAACACCATTTCTCTGTTTTCTGTTTTGATATATAATTTGTTCGGTGGATTTAAATGTTACATGCTGGGATACTTAATGTTGGCGGTGTGAAAATTAATTCACACGGGTCCCATCATCTGTTCCTCATACATCATTTTAGGCTCACCTTCCTTGCTAAGTTCTCTTATAGCAGCTGCAATACCTGATATGAGAAGGTACTGTAGCCTATTATAGATTCAGTATAAAATGTCCAAATTAATTCATTGTTCAACATGTGTGTGTTAACTGTGATGGAAAACATGGGATATTTGTAATTTGATGTGTAGCTATGAAGCTTATTAGGTTGTATACACCTCACAGCAAAGAGAAAAACTAAGGTAGTGTCAGTGTTATTGTCAGTGTGAATAATAAGAAGCATGTTGGCAGCTGCATATGCTCATACTCCTACATTTCAAATTAAAAGTGAAATAATCAAAAGAGTCTGAGAATTTCCGGCAGTGTTGAACAAATCTGTTAATCAGTCTATCACCAACGCTCTGGTCTAAAGAGCACAAAAGCTTTTAACCTTGCAGAAATGGAAATATAAGATGTAAGCTGTGGATAGCAGAGCAACCAGGCAGGCAGATCTTAAACTTTGGGCCGACATTCTTGTCCCCGAGTTAAAAGTAAACTGCCTAAAATCCTTTTCAGTACCCTTCCCAGTGATGTGCTGACTTTGAGCATGAAAAAAGTGATTTCTAAACAGAAAAACATCTCCTCAGATTCAAAGGGTATAACTATCTAGGAAGTGTAGGAAGAAAATCTGCTTCGACCTTGTGTGGCATCAAAAAAGCCTATAAATATTAAAAAAAGAAAAAGTCTGTGTCGGATCCTTTGCCCTCGACAATGTTGGGAAAGGTCAGAGCCCAATCGAGGCTAAATCTGTTTTCTAACACCAAAAATGACACTTTGTGTACAGTGTGTAAGGTCTCTGTTTGAGCAATGTTATCATCATCATTCTGTGCAAAAGAAGTCTGTATCACAACGACGCAGGCCGCCAAACTACATCGCGAAAACCAGCAAAAAAGTATTATTTATAAAGTAAGATGAAATAAATATTGTGTAATATTAATTTAAAACTTTTCATACAAAATTCTATTCATGTTGGGCATTGTGCATAATGTATTATTATGTATAGAAGATGGAAGGAGAGAAAGCGGGGAGTCCCTAGCAGAGCATCAATTGTATGGCTATGGATATATGGTTTATTGCAAGGCTGGCACATTAATCACAAATGTATGTCATCCGTTGTCATGACATGTATACATAAATCCTCTTTTATATTACATTAAAGTGTGTTTTTCTGTTAAAAAATGTGTGTATTGTAATCTAACACTGCATGCGTGAGGTACTCAGGATAAAGCAGGGGGAGAGAAGAGATGAAACAAATATTACAAAATGCAGAAGTATCTAAGTACATTGTCAACACCCGTAAGAGCTAATTGGAATTGATCCCCATGTAGCACCAACACTCAGGAAATCCATCCATTGATAAACACTTTCTTGAGAAAGTCACGCTGCGGCTCCAGCAGCGTTTTTTTTCTCTTTTCCATTTGTGAAAATGAGCCGGCAATTTATTTCTAATCCAAAAAATGGTAGCAATGGGCTAAACACAATAGTGTCTGCATTGCTCTCTCACTATGATTTATGGGACAGAATCTCTGTATATTTCTTTGGCGATAATAAGAAAATACAGCAATAAATCTGGAAATGTCAGGCAATTTTGTTATCACCTTGTTGGAATATCTGAATACATTATCTGCTGAGAGGAGAGGAAAGGAGAGGAGGACACATGTTGGACATAGGATTGTTGATGTTGAGTGAGCACTACTGCTGTACTGTAGCTTCACACATTTGCTCATTCTAGCCTTTCAAATGACAGTTTTGCTGCCCGTCTCTGTTTTATATCAGTGTATATTGAGTAGTTTTGGACTGTGGAATGGACAAAACAAGCAATTCGAAGACTTCAGCTTGATCTATGAGAAATTGTGATTGGCATCTTCGCTATTTCTAACTTTTATTTACACTTAATAACTAATGAAAATAGCAGTTGCAGTCCTACCAGATACATTCCTGTTTTGTTGTGGATTTTGTCAGATTGTGCCTCAAACAGCAGAGGCACAAGGTTTTGTATCACAATAACACCTGTTCTAGTGTGCAATATACCATCATATAATTACATGTAATTATTGGGTAATTATATAATTATGGTTCTTGCTGCGGTAACACAGGTTAGTGGCAACATTTCTTGAGGCGTTCCAACTATTTGTGAGCTCGCCTTCATATACAGCAGAGATCAGTAATGACTTTGGATAAATAAAGCCCACATGCACAGTCCTGTTCCTGGACATGCTTGTCATCATTGCAAGGGTCATTGAAGCCCCCACCCTGCCATCCCCACACCGCCCCTCGGTCGCTCGCTCACACACACCCGCACACACAGGAGAACAGAGCGCACAAGGAAAGAGGCTGGTATGGAGATCACTAGCTCATTTGTCTCTTTATCAGACTGTGTCTCCCTCTCTCCAGAGGAGGTGTCTGTTTGAAGAATGTGCCACGGTTGGGAGGATGAATTTGCATGATGAACTTGGAACTTATTTATTTATTTTCCATCAGCCAGCACCCCACCATCATCCCTATTCCTAAAACTGATTTCTATTATACGCAGGGCAGCTACAGATTCTTTGTCAGTTAAAGGCAATGTCTTGGATAATGATTGTGCCCCTTAAAGCTGTCACACATGGAAAAGCAAAGATTTGTTACACGTCTACAGTACATTCAAACATAAATTCTCAGCGTAGCATTGTAAAGCACCATAGCTTTAGATGCAGTGTGCATTAGGTTGGCTATCCACTGGCAATATCCACAGAATGCAGAAGAACATCTGAAAAATATAAAATGATGTAGGTGTCGATGCAAGTGAGTGACATGCATTCTGATTATGGCGATCGCTCTTTGTTTTACTTTGCATATGATAAATGTGTCCCGCAGTGACTTCCAGGCTAAGCATCTCTTAATTGGTTCATTGAAAATGGATACTGTAGATGGTAAAGCACTACTCACAGAGAATTCATTTTCACAGATGCTGCACCGTTTAAAGAATTCTTAAGCCCCGTTCAAACCTAGGATGATGGCAATAAAATAATCTCATCTAGAGGCATTCTCAGACTGACATTTCCAGCAGTAAATATTACAACCACTCAAAGTGTGTTTAGTTGACAGCATGTCCATGCGCGTGTCCTACCGACGGATGAAAGAGGGAGAAGCAGAAAGGCTTTTATAAGATCGTGGGGCCCATTTGATGAGAACATTGATCTGTGCCTCGTTACACAGACGTGCTTGAAGAAGTGACAACTGCCTGCCTCTTTTTACTGTTGTTGTTTTATGGCAGTAGACATGGTGGCAGCAGGAAAAAAAAGTAAAAGTGAATGTCCCCCCCCCGCCCCCCCATTTATTTATTTTTTTCCCCGTAATACCCCATAAATTACTACCAGTTCCTGTTTGTCAAAGATGAATACTTGTGATAAATCAGACGGCCGCCGTCAACAGTTATGAGATCATGCTACTTGTTGTTCCTGCAGGCTAATCTCACTTGTGTCTCCTGTGCATGGTTACGAGTTTGAACCACTGGGGCACACTCGAGGATTATAAACTAAAGTCTTTTGGTTTCCTTGACAGCAATGTGGAAGTTAAGCAAATGTGGTGGCTGTTGGAACCAGAATTTCTTCTGCTCGAACCAGTCAAATGTATTTTTTTGTTTGCTTTTTTATTTTGTTTAAAGTACGTGAAATGTGATGTTGCGTTCCAGAGCACTGGTTAATTCAGCTCATCCACTTGTTTACTTCTGCAAAACTTTTAATCCTCAAACTAAGGATGCAGTAGCATGTGCAGCATATGAGGAAATGTGACAAGACACATCATGACAGTCAAGCAGAAAGTGTCAACATTAACTTTCATCTATTCATCTGAGCAGTGAGTTTGTTTTTCCTGCAATAAGCAATTGCATATTGATTCAAGAAGGTTATGGGTTTGTCAAAACACAGATCCATACAAATGTGGAGGAAAATAGATTCTACAATTGCATCATTAATGATTAATCATGTGCAACCCCTCTGCATGTGTATACTTGCATGTGCATGTATGTCTTTTCCCCTTTCCTCATCGAAGCAATGTTGGTGTCTCATGAGATCTAATTTATAAAGGCTGTGTTTGCAAAAAAATAAAGAAATACAAATTCAGATGGCTATTTCCATGCATAAGTTAGGATATGATGTTTTGTACCTATAGGGGCAAGTGAACGTGAGAACATTGCATGAGTCGAGTCAGTGTTATTCTTGGTTTGTGGTATAGTAAGAAATGGATAACATAAAGAGAAAGCACAGAGCTCAAAACCATTAGAATGTGCAATAAACCTAATTGAACATGAAATTAATTGAGTCCGTCTCTCTTGCCGTGATCGCAGGATAGTCACATGAATTTTTTATGAGATAAGACTTTCAGTATCTATATCTCATTTTGCATCTCAAGAAATGGAGATAGTAGTACATTACCATTGTTTAGATCTCCACTGCACACCAATATCATATAGGCTTAAACATGTTTTAAATCAAAACTACAGTTTCTTACAACGCATAACACTGTGCTCACCAAAGTAGTTGCTAAAATCTTGGGAGGCAGCAGCATCACTTAGAATAGGTCTGAGGTGGGAAACAAACACGTGCAGTCAAACCGTCACACAGGTTGTAAACCAGCCCACAGGTTAGTAAAATGGATTTGGAAAAAGAAATCAAAGGCAAGCAACTCATTACAACATTACCACATTGCAACCTTAACTCTAACGTCCACCACAGCTTAGAGCCCCACTTCCTGGGTCAACTGTGACATACCATTCTTGCAGGAGTTGTGAGCAAAGTGTTTCTGTGCAAAGAGCGATTACTAGCAACATGTCAGTTGCACTCACTTCCGTTTGCAGCAAAACTGTCATGTTGTTTGGAAAATGTATGATCATTTGACTGCTCATGTTTGTTGCCTCGACGGACCTTTTCGTAGCGATTACGTCGCATTCTTTGATCTCAGTTCACTAAGTTGGTGAATACAAAGTTACAACTGATAGTACCAATGGCCAGAGCTACGGAAACAATACCCAAGTTGTTGTGGTTTGTCTTTTTAATATTTAAATCATCATGATAATATGGGCGGCTGTGGCTCAGGAGGTGGAGTGGTCGTCCACCAGTCGGTGGTTCGATCCCCAGCCTCTGCAGTCAGCATGTAGAAGTGTCCTTGAGCAAGATACTGAACCCCAAATTGCTCCCGATGGCCAACGGTGTGTGAGTGTGTGTGAATGGTTATCTCTGATGAGCATGTGGCACCTTGTACAGTAGCCTGTGACTCTGTATGATTCTGTATGAATGTGTGTGAATGCTGACGTGTTGTAAAGCACTTTGAGTGATCGCAAAGATTGGAAAAGTGCTGTATAAATGCAGAACATTTACCATGATAATATTATCAAAAACTCATGTTAAACAATTCTTTTTCAATGGCATACATATGTTTTCTTGCACAGATGCCACAACTATGGAGGAAGGGAAACTCTGGCCTTTAGTGTCAAGACTCTTAAGTAAGCCACTAGACCCTCAACTGAGTGGACCAGCCAAGTGTCCGGTGTTAAGAGAGTGCACTCGGAGATGTGGATGGGGCTGTTTTTGAACATGAGCTGAAAACAGCAGTTTTCTTTTTCTTGTTTTGTTTCATACCTTTTTATACTAATTCTTGTTTTATGAGTACGATGCATCTCTAAAGTAGCTCAACTGCTGAAAGTCTTATACTGCCCAATTAGAGTTTGTTCAATGGCACAGGTATATTATGTTATCATAGCCTTTCTAATATGCCTGCAATTTGGAATAAGCAAAACACACCAGACTTGTGGGTGAGTGAGCAAAAGTAGGTTAGATTTTAAATTGCGCAATATGTGACTTCAAGTAGATCGCCAGAACAATGGCTCGCGTAAATGATGTACTTTATACCAATGTTCCTTCATTTCCGTTCATGTTCTCAGCTGTGGTTGTAAAGACATATGGTGCTCTGTTTTCTACAGTGGACCAGAGTGGATGCTAGTATTAGTCACATTCTCTTCATTTTTGCGGATAATCTGATGACCCATTTATTATTTTATATCGAAGCATACACTGAAAAAATAATCTATATACCTTATCGCTACTGTATGAAGTCTAGTAAATGCTCATTCACAGAAATGATTTTATTGATTGTTCAGCTCCACGGCTGTACACTGAAGCAGAGCCATGTAACTAGTGCCTGTTGTTACTGTGACTGCTACCCTCGGTGCGACACCGCCGTCCCCTTTTCCCATTGTGCGCCTTGTTATCTTGATTGTGTGAACCTGCCCCTCACTGAAGTCATTAATTGGACACAGGGAAAAGTTCGCAATCCTTCCAGCAATTCGTTGCACACCTTTCCATTATTAATGTTCTCTGATGTGTGGAATTCCCTTTGATACAACCAATCAATGAGCACTTTAAACACTCTCTAGCCAAAGAAAGATGGCAAGGACAGTATTGAAAGAGCAAGAGAATAGGCAATCCCAAAATGCTACCTGGGTGATGGCACCGGTCCGGAAAATGGGGAAAGAAATCTCACTGTATTCAGTGAGAAACAGTCTACGTGTTGACTTTGATCCCTGCTGATGTACTTGCAACCTAGACGTTGTCAGTATGAGGTAACTTTCCAGGACTCAACTTACAGCGACCCTATCCTGCAATATTCCTCCCAGTAATGTTCAACACCATAAATCAATATCAACATTGAGCTAATGAGATAATTATATATATGTGTATATATATGTATATATATATATATATACATATATATACTGTATATATTTAGCAGAAGAGTGCACCGGTAGCTCAGACTGCTACAGTATGCACCACAGAACCACAACATGCTGGTTTGAAATCTAGCTGTGATGAAATAGCCTTTTTTCTTCTCGGTCCCGTCTCTCTTCTATGTGTTCCAGCTAATGAAGGCAAATTCAGCAAAAGTAATCTAAAAAATAAAAACAATCCCCAATCCACAGTCATCATCATTACTCAGAAATAGTCCTCTGTTTTTGATGAAATCTTGGGCCTGTAAAGCTTCATTTACTTGAAAGCGTTTCTCAGCCCTCGATACCCTGTTATGTGGACTGCTCTAACTGAGGATTCAGACTCTCAGTAGCCTGTTGTTTGAGTGCAGCCATCAAAAATTCTCTTTTAATATCCTTCGCAAATAAAACATTGTGTTCGGTTAGTTTTTGAAGATCTCTGTATCTCTCTTTCTAGTGCTCTCCAGCTGATGCAGCCTACACTTATTGATCATCCCACTAAAGCATTCCCTCTCGTAGCACAGCAAGGACAAGAGCTCATGATTTAGGAATAAGAACTTTTGGTTTAGTCACAACACGTTTCTTTTCACTCCCCCCCCCCCAGTGCTCAGCAAAGTACTGCCACTGATTGATTCGGTGAGATTTGTAGGTGATGGCTGCCTATGAACACATACTGAACAGCTTACAGGTCTGCAGGACAAGCTGAATCATGGATAGACGAGTAGATGAAGACAGCAAAGAGGTTGAACCCTAGGCCTTCGAGAACAGTGAAGATGGACAGTGTAGAAGCTTTTCATTACTTCAAAAGGATCATCGTTCTTTATTACAACCGTTCATAGTTTTGCCATCAATTTTGATTACACGGTGTTTACCGAAAACTATTGTTGAAATCTGGGGCAAATTGCGACTTTGTTACAGCAAGTCCAATGGGACAAGAGATGAGCAGAAAGATGCGATGTATTTTTAAAGAGTCCAGGGGCCAGATGTATGTAACCAATGTGTATGCACGAAAAAGCGTGCGTACTGTACGCCTTTTCACACCTCACACTTACTTCCCACCAGGCGTACGCCGATTTAGCTGAGAGAGTTGCAGGCGATTTGAGGATGAGGAGATTTATTATAAATTGAGAGACGGATAACATTGCTTTTTGGTTAACTGCCGATTTCCAGAAATGTTTTTAAGAGTGATGAATTTCCATCATTCTTCTTATTTACATTTGAGCCGTCACCTCCTTGTAAGTGATTGTTTAATTTTATCCTGAATTGTGAAGCACTTCAAAGTCCGTTTCAACATGAGTGCTCTGAACGAATCGTTGATCATCCTTCTGACATTTCATAATAATGATGATTGAGATTTTACTGCGACGGGGGTTTGCAGAAACAAGTGATGAATTAGTGGCACGGATGCTACAAATAGCCACAGCCGTGCGTAATGACAGCTGCTCTGGCGGCGTTGGGAGAACCTTGGCAATGTTACGCAGAAATTGCACTTTCTTCGTCTCGTTGACAGGTCTAATGAGTTGTGTAGCCGGCACAACTGTCTAGATGCAAACAACTCGTGTTAGGGCGTTTCAACATCCATTTATGGCTAACTGTGGGTGCGGAAATGAGGCCTGTGCATGTGCGCCCAGTTCCACAATGATTGAGATTTAAAAGACAGACTCGGCTGTACTTGGGACATTATAAATACGACGAAAACCGTTCTATGAATCCAGCCCCGGAGAGCCCTGGGTTCAGCTCTCCTCAGTGTAGCCTCTGGTTTCTGACTGACATTACTGGCAGTGGTAACTGGTGGGAAGCCAGCGGAGAACGATCTCCCGGTTTTGCAGTGGGCCTCTTAAGTGTTTGGTTGGGAGAGTCTGGGTGCAACAATTTGTACTTTTGTGTGGGTTAAAACCAATACATGTTTCCGTGAAAATGCATGGGAGGACAGGAAGCATGAACCACAGCGAGGTTAGAGTTTGCTTAGAGTTTGCACTAAAAGATGCAAACATTGTCAGTCTCCATTGCTAAAACCAGGAAATCATCCCTCACAGTGAAACACGCGGACTCTTCTCTAACACAGTTACAGATGTATAAACCTACATTTGTGTGTCCTTGCTTGGACATACACAGTTGCGATGTTTATCCAGAACTAATAAGTGAAATACTTCAAATGGATGTAAGTGTCAGACTTAACATTTTTTCATAAAGAATAGCCACCAAAATCATAATGAAATACTAGAGCAAATTCTAATAACTTATTTAATAAGATGCAAAATGGTATTATAGTATACACTTGGTATTTCTATTACACCACAGAATGTTTTTTCCCTATTTAGATTTTTATATCCTTTTATGAATTGATGTCTTTTGATGCAGTTTTTATAATACACAAACATAGAGAAACAAACAGGAGACAAATGTTATCCCTCCAAGATATAAAAGTGTTATGAATGTTTTCCTCACGTCTCTCACCACCACGTTCTCTGTCTCATATTTAGAAGCAGATCCGGTAGGACTTCAGGTGGCTTTGCTGTTGTAATCCTCATATTAGTGACACTTCATTTGAGCCCTTCTCGCTAATCTCAGGTAGCGGTTACACTTAATGATTCTCCGGTGCCCTCATTCTGCTTAAGTAAATGGGAAAAGGGGAATGAGACAGACAAAGAGGCAGAGACACAGAGAAGAAGAAAAAAAGGAGAGAGAGAGAGAGAGAGAGAGAGAGAGAGAGAGAGAGATGTGTTTCACTTAGCAGGGAAACAGTGCCATCTGTTGATACTGGTGAGGGAAGATACAATGCAGCAAAGACACACATTTAAGGACAACTTTTATTCTTGTGTATACCTGGCACACACTTATCATTTTTTACGAAATCACAACCGCGGCTCATTTATTCTCGGTGCTCTTTTCTGAAAACAAATGGGAGAGAAATACATAGGAATCACATTCGTCAGCTATAATGGAGCAAGGAAAAAGAGCTGCATATGGCAGAATGAAAATGAGTCACCAGTGAATCTTTTTTTAATTGATCAGTCTCTTAGCAAAGCAAAGGCAGAGGGGGGAAGGAAAACAAACACTCCAGAAATGTTGATTTGGAACAGACACTTCAGAGAACAGATTAGACTATCTAATTATCATCTTTGCCTTCGGATGACGCCTTTGATGTGAATGTGACTGCAGAGTATTTCCCTTCACTCTGTAAATAATGAGAATTCTAATTAAGGCATGGAATAATCGCGGGGCTCATGGCCTCGGTTTGCTTGTTATTAGGGCCGCTTTAAATCCTGGGGGATGGACGGCGGGCATTTAGAAGGGCAATGTGGAGGGATGTTTGATTGTTGTTTCGTGAATGTTAGGAGTGTTGGCCGATTTACTGGCAGGCTTGCTTTTATGTTGTCAGTAGCTATGGACAGGGATGTCAATCATCTTAGTTATTGAACAGAAAGGATGTTGCTGTGGATTTTCAACCAGTAGATTATGGCTGCATAAGAGCTGTGTTCGCACTGTGACTGCGTTTTGAAATGTTACTTTTGTACATTTGGCCTTTAAAACACAAGATCAATATATAAAATATGATTATACTATGATATGAGTATTTATTAAATCTCATTATTTTAATAGATTCAACAACCCAACAGTACATACAGTATTTACAATTCACCTTGACTAGCTACAACATTTAATTGCATCTTATACATTTATGCATCAGTATGAGAGGGTATGAATAAAACCTTATTTAACTTTAATGTCAAGCTACTTCATCACGTCAATGCAAACTAGTAATGTAAATGTATAGTATGGCCTCAAAGCTGTTCGACTGAATACTTTGCAGTATTGCTCGCAATGGTCTAATACAATGAATACGTTTTCTTTTCAACACTTTAAGTGTGTACTCCTTTTAATACTACTGTACTTTTACATATGTGACTTTAACTTGTAATTAAGTTTTTGTTTTGTTTTTTTTTACATTGTTGTATTTTTCTCAAGTGAAGGATCTGAATACTTCTTCCACCTCTGCATGGTGGGGATGGTTGTTAAAGTCTCCCGAACTAAGTGACTGAATTATTGACTAAAAGGATCAATTACCCTGATGACCTCATTGACCCCTCGTGCAACATGGTGTGTGTGACGGACCTGCAGAGGTTTGAATACTGGGACTCTTCAAGAGCCAGTTGATTATAAAGCATCTTAAATGAGTCAAGACAACAACAGTGCAGTAGTTTAATTTCTAATTGCTAATGTCCTAATGACACTCCTCTAAACCGACAGAAATTCATACTACTGCGTAGATTAAAAGAGTTAACTTAAATCGGCAAACTAATAGACCGCAATGACATGTTTACAGTTTAATGAGCCAGTAGAGAAATCGTTAGTTTTCCTTTTCCTGTGTTTGTTGCAGTCCATTCTGTATTTGTTAGTCCGGATGTTTCCAAAAATCCAGAAACCAGAGATCTGAAGCCCAATCCTGTGATGCCATCAGCGTTTACAGCCCCAAGCTGCTAATTTGCATCTCTTTGCATAGCAGGAAGATGCCAGTGATTTTGCAGAGCTACCACATTTTCTTTACTTTTAACTAACATAAGTGTAATTCTATAACAATGAAATCCTACACATGTGCTCTTGTTCCAGTGATATCTGCTTTGGTGTTTTTAAAATCACCAGCATCTTAACCATTTATTTCAAATTATGGTAGATCAGAAATACAGATGCTCGTAAAAAAAAACAGAAAATGACGCTTAATTATTATTCTTTCATAGCTGCCTTGGGTCATCATCCAGCCTTGAAAGGGACAATGCTATACTAAGCATCTGTGTAATATGTCTTGATCAAGGACATTAAAAAGCATAGATCTGGGTAAATGAGAATTCATTATGTAAAAAAACTGTCTATCGTAACATTTTTATTTAAAACAAAGTTGTTATTGCGGTTGCCCTGTCATGTTGAGCTCGGCATGTAAAATGAAATGAATAAATTAAGATTCCTCTACAAGAAATAAGTAGGTTTCTCTTACGAACACAGATAAATAATGGACCAGCCAATATTCATGTCAGCTCTGCAATATGGAAGCATAATCTGTATGCGAGTAGTAGCGTACACATTGTGCCGTACTGTTTGATAGTTTCTTATAATTCACAGACACACCACTGTGTTTTATTCATGAACTCTCGTTGGTCATCGCTCATTACACAAGCGATCAACGCTCCCTGTTGTTCTTGTACTGCTGTACTTAACAAGGTGTCTTTTTCTGTTACTCCAAAGCGAACTAAAATGCCTGCTGTTTTAAGATACCTCTTCTGAATATAGGGGGACTCTACTCTCATGGATTAAATTTAACAACATTTTGAAATCAATTCTGCCACCAATAAACAGCTGAAGGAATCAATGGAAACTATGGAAACAGATACTTGACCTGATTCTGCTGCCAAAATGAATATTAATGTACACAATATGTTTGTAAACAGTATTTGCATTTCGACTTTTTACACATAATGACTCCAAAAATATTTCCATGTAAGAACACTTTCTTGACTAAAGTCTTGATGATTAATAAATAAATGGTTGGTAATTAAAAGTATGATATATACTGAATTAGCCGCACATGTTTTAGAAATGTACATTATGTCATCTAAATGGTTTTAAACCGACAATAAACCCTATTAAAATTAAATTTCATTATGCTGTGTGTGTTAACCAGCAGCATGTTAAATGTTGAATGCTGCTCTAATCAAAGTTTTTATATTAACAATGGGTCTGATGATGTGTCGTGAAAGAAGTTGCTCCCCAAATAATTATAACCTGACTCTCTAGCATCTTTGAACTTTTGAACTTTTGATTTAACTGTCAACTTTACTGATTTTGTTCACACTCACTGCTCTCATCTGCGTCATTTCCAGGCGCAGCAGTCGGTCTGTGAAAAATGTAAAAAAATAATAATAACTCGCCGTGCACTCCCTGCCCAGCACCAAATGCCAGATGAACAAAGTTGGCGACGAGCGGGTGAACACGGTGGAGCATTTAGCAACTAAAGAGCCAGATATTTCCCAGAGGAGTTGGTGGAGACCAAAGCAGAGATAAAAGCCGAGTGAGTCCAGGATTTACGCCTGAAGCAGGACTCAACATAAATGCTACTGTTGCCATATCAACTGTATATGGTGATAAAACGTCAATGCCGTGTTTACTGCTCGTGGCACCATGTAGATGCCTCAAACCTATTGCAGGTTAAAGTTGCTAAATGAGGGCTGCTTGACATCTTAATTCACTATTACAGTCTGTTAAATCCTAAACAGAGTCCTCTGTTTTAACGCTGCCTTAATTGAACCCCGAGAGTCATTCTGCATCATTAGAGTGCCACCGGCAGCCATGACTGTTCAAACAAACAACACAATTTGAGCAATCGTACCAGAGTTTGTTTCATTCAATCCAGTGAGTGTGAACAAGTCTTTGTCAACTGCTTTACCAAACTGCACCAAAGTAGTTCAGACTAAACTCACCCGCACAACCTTCTACTCGATGGCGAAGCTAAAAATGTCAAGCGTCAGTTTAAAAGATTAATTTGATTCATCTGATTGTGTCCTTACTGCTGCCAGTCTAAAATATATATAAATGAACAATTTAATTTGCTTTTAATGATTGTTTTGTATATTTTATGAGATCAAATATAGAAGCAACATTAATATTGAAAATAACATTTCCAATTCAGCCAAGCTTTTACCAGCCACCGGAGCAGTTTTGATTTGGCTCGCATTGAACAAATGCCTGCATTTCTGCCTGGAAGACGTAGCACCGGTGTTCCACAAGCTATTATTATATTTGGTGTTTTGCTATGTGGTGGTGGAAAACAATTGACAAATCCAGAACCAAGTGTGTGCTGCAAGTGTTCATTTGGGCTGAGATGGCAACTGAAACAGCCTCCACATATGGGCTGTCACTCTTATGTTCCACAAACAATCCAGTGACAAGTCATTCTCTCGGGCAGTTTTCACCTCTGAAGTGGCCCCTCATCAAGGGGGAATCTTTCCTCATGGAATGAAGGTTGTCATTTACTATGGCTTTGCTGCTTATTACTGAGCGGGAAGTCAGCGGCACCTGTCAAAATACAGGGTGAGGAGGTGGACAAGGTGCAATTCTACAAGTACCTGGGGGTGCATATCAACAACAGGCCAGACAGGACTAATAAAACAAAGAGGTGGCTGGATACTGTGCTTCAAAACTATCACTTCTGTCCGTGGTGGCCAGCACACTGTTCTTTGCTGTGTGTTGGAATACTGATTTGGCGTTATACCGCGGTATTAAAGTTGACGGTCATCATACTGTGTTCATTTGCTTATCCACGGTATTGAAAAAACGGACAAATATCAGTGTGTGTGTGTGTGTGTGTGTGTATGTGTGTGTGTGTGTGTGTGTGTGTGTGTGTGTGTGTGTGTGTGTGTGAGTTAAAGGTACAGACCGGAGCACTACACAATATGTTACTTGATAATAATTATCGGACATTATTTCAAAAGCTCACAGCTGATGTTATTTTTCATTTAGTAGTTCATTTAACATGCTATAGTGTTGCCACCATGTAAACTAACATGCGTTAGTTATATAACATCTTTTTTTTAATCAGGTTTATAATCTGTTTATCATTATAACTCAGTTCTCTTTCCTTAAAGGATCAACGTAACTGATAATGATAATAATAATTATGATAAAAAAGTATAATACCGTATACCGTGAAACTGATATTTTTAGAGACAGTTATAATACAATGAAAATCTCATACCGTTACAACCCTAATCTCCACCAAACTTCAGGAAAACATTTTATTTCCTATTGTCTGAACTTGGACGACCTGGGGAATTCAGACTAAGACGAAAAAAATACATCCAAATTCCATCCTCGATAACATTTCCCACCGCCTCTATGGTGATATTCAGCATCTGCCTAAACACCCCACGGTGGCAGCATGAAGGTCTCTTGGTTCTCATTTCTTCCACCCACCAACAGACTCCTTCATTTCTAAATGGCCCTTTTGTCTCTGCACGGGGAAGGTGTTGAAGCAGGCCGTCTCCACTGACCTGAGATTACCAAGTATCCTGGATTGTTGTCTGCTTCATCAGGCTCTGGACTCATCAATATATTTATGATCATTTACTGCTGCATTTCTCTCCTGGATATATATCTGTATAAATGATAAATGGCATTAGTAATGAGGTTGCAGATTGCAACAAACTGATTACCCCTTCTTTGCTCACCCCTCCCTTTCCGAGCGTGTCGGTGAACCTACGGTGGCCTTTGGGTAACGTAAAAACCTCTTTAGAGCCAGTGTCCGGTGTGTCTCATACTCTGAGCATCATAAATGACGCTAACTTTCATATTTAATGTTGGATGGCTGTTTGGCCAGCCTCTCCGGTCGAGCTTTCACCACGGGGTCACAGGTTTCCACTCGCCGCTGCGTTGGCTGCAACCGCTCCATCCTCCGCACTGCTTCATACCAAAAGTTAACAGATTGCCATAACTTCCCTATTAGCATTGGGTTTATATCTGAAGTATTTTGACTCGTAGTCCTCCGCCATATTGTTGTTGATCAACTCTCCTTTGACTCTCGTCCCATGAAGAGTGAAATCCGACACACCTTTTCCTTTTCTTATTTGTATTTGAGGGACATGGGCACTAATAGCCTTTTTAATTCAGGTTTATTGTAATTTGAAGAAGAAAAGAAAAAAAAGGCAAAACGACGGTGGGCAAGTAATGTAATCGATGTATGCCCAAACACTGTGTGACACTGTGTGACACCGGTAACACTGACTACCGTGGCACGTAAGAACATGGCAGTGCATCATGGCGGACTCTGTGGAATATATGTAGATATAAAGGGTTCATTTTAAGCTAAGGAAAACACAATGATTCTTAGTTTCAGGTGATTATACAATCATGAAAACACAGTTATGAATATTATATTCCATTTCTGTCAATAAATCCCTCTAAATCCAAAACGCTGGTCCTTTAATGCAGATTTTGCATAATGCCAGCTTCCTAGAGTTTTTGTGAAGGCAACAGATGGCAATACTCATCCAAACAGCACAACCTGCCGCGTGTATTCTATCAGCATTTGTGGTAGTGAATAATGAGTTTAGTTTCAAACTACTTTCTATCCTTTGAGACTTTTTCTCCATTCATATAATGTGAGGCTGTGTAACATTTACATAACTCTAACTTAACATTTGTATGTAAAAAAAATAAAAATAAAAATGTCATACATAGTACTAGTAATAATCATACTCCTTCCTCATATCGTTTGTATTGTATGTGTGTGCCTTCCTGATTAATCACTTTTGCTGCTGCCAGATTCCAAACTCCCTGTGGGGATCAGTAAAGTTTAATCTCAAACAAGGATAATAGACCCTTTCAACCCTTTTCAGTATATTTGAAAAATCCTCCATTGTATTTGTTCTCTCATATTTGTAGTAGTCTTTTAAATCATATTTCCTTTTATTACTGAGGGATAAGGGATTAAAGAAGACGTGAGCATATTTTACATTTGACTGTTTCAATTAAAACTCTTCTAATCAGCGGTGCATGCCTGAACGGTGATATACGAAGTCTTTCAACACCAATTAAATATGACCACATTCATTTTGGGACAATAGTCCTTGTGAAACACCGTTGTGGAGACAAGTGGCAGCCTCATTTACACTGCATTTTCCACTTTTGCCCCCAGGTCAGAGCTTTGTTTCTTCAAATGGCAGATTGGGAAATGAACTAAACAGCAGTTGAGAGATTTCTTTAAGCACATATAATTCATCTGAGCAACAACACCTGTGCTGCTCCTGCGAGGAGCCTCAGCACTGAACTGTTATTGAAAAGCTGTTGAATGTCTTCGTTAAGTCCATGTCACTAAATGTGAAGGTGAGATCCAGGCCAGAGTCAAAAGTCAGAAATGAAACATGTCTTTTAATGAATTCGTCTGTTGGCTCTAAAAATTACATTTCTGTTTCAGAAGAAGTTTATATCGTCGATTCTAAAAGTATAAACACCGAAGTCTGGCAGTTTTAGCTCAGCTGAATATTACCCCAGCCTGAATACCACATGGCCTGCCAGGCACACAACTCTAAATGTGGCTCACCACCGTGAACTGAGGTTCATTGCAAATCCATTAATTTTACAGGAGGGTGATTTCAAATTGGAGACACTAATTTAGTCAAAGTGCAATACACCTGATATATGTTCCTTAGTATTTCAGTACATGAGCTGTAAATCTGACACAAATGGTTGTAAGAAAAGATTTCCAGATATTTCTCTGGATGCGAGTGTCATGTTTTAAGCTTTGGTGGATTGTGTGATGAAGTCACTTTTGTTAATTAACAATTCAACCTATGGGATCTGTGTATCAAAATGTTGCCTCAGTCGTAACTCAGATCATTTAATGATGATGCTTCAAAGTACAGAACCTAAAACCGTACTTAAACTATCCAATATCCTTTGAAAAAAGTAATTTCCAAAACAAGAATTGAGGTCTAAATGATATAGGCAAGGTGGGTCTGAACATACTGTAATGGTGCTGCAGACTGGTATGAGCTCACTGAGAGGCCAGAAATCTTTTAAAGACACAGTAAGTCATTTTAGCTGGAATTTCTTTAATTCATTTTGAGGCCGGTGACTACATCCTTGATAGAATTAGCCATCAAACCCTCAAAAGATTCATCCATCTTTCTGTCAGCCATCCTCCAGGACATCAGGAGCATGATTGGATAAAAGGGGGAAAAAAGGTTACCCGCCCTGTTGTCATTACCAATCCAACACTGGCAGATCTATTTTTACTTCAAGTAATGAGGAAGGAAGTTGGTTAATTCTGCCTTGATCCTTCTTGAAAGCCTAGTGGGGGTTTCAGCCTGTGCAAAGAGGATGAGGGACGTCTAATGGTTTCTTTAATGTGTAGTTTAAATATATCTTTGTCAGTGAGACCTTTGAGAAAAGATACACAGGTGAACAAGTGTCAATATCGTCATGTCATTCTTTTCTCAACTTTGTGTGCTGAAGAGTGTTTGTGCGTGCTGACATTTTCTGGATTAGAGGGTTGTTTAAGTCCACTTCAGAAAGCTGTTGATAGTTTTAATACAGTGTCTCTTACAAGGATTTGACAATATAGATAAAAATGATCTCTCACGGTATATATATTTTTTTTTAAACTGCAATATACAGTACAACACCATATAGTATATTTGTTTGTAGAATCTGTTCAGAAAAGGTTGACAATGAGTACAATGTTTGTTCTGGTTTAATCCAGCAAATCATACAAATCACACTGATGCAAAAATCCAAATCATCTAAATCCTAAAACACTCTGAAGCCAAGACAGCTATGACATGTCAACAAACTTATATCATCTCACAGTACATATTGTAATATCGTACAACACTATCCCTGATGGCATAATAGTTGTCTATCATGGTTTTTGTTTGTTGTTGTTTTTCACATTATGGTACATTTGTAGGAGCCAGTGTGTCGTGGATGTTATTTTCTTAATTGGTTAAACCAGTGCTTCTCAAACTTTTTCTGTCAGGCCCCCCTTTGGCGGACGAAAATATTTCAGGCCCCCCCTCGCCCCAACAAAATAGTCATGAAATGGGCCATGTTTAAATTTATTGAAATAACACCAATATCGTGACCTTTCAAATTGTGCAACCACTTTACAACTGTGCAATTGTGCAACAACATAACAATACAGTCCAATACACTCAAAGACTGTGCTTTTTCAAAAATAAAGACATCTTGTAACATTGCAAGTGTTTTAAAAACACTGCTTTTTAAAAGCAGTGTCAAAAACTTGTGAACAAACTTGTGAAAAACTTGTGAAAAAACTTGTGAAAGAACTTGTGAAAGAAGTTGCAGTGCATTGCAATACAATTCAAGGACACTGCTTTTTTTTTATAAATAGATAAAAAACTTTGTGAAAAAACTTGTGAAAAACAGTGGAGTTGCTCAGTGGCCAATGGTGTCAGACTGTGGTTGTAACTGGGCAGCTCCCAGGTATGAATGGAACTGTGTGAATGTGAAGCAGGGCGTAGCTGAAAAAGAGCATCTGTGCTCAGCGAACCTACCCTGGGTAAATAAAGGTTAAACAACAGCATTAGTGGCTGCAATGAGCCTGTTTTGAACTACACATCTTTTCAAACCGAGGTTGCAGGCTTGATACTGCCACTCTCAAGTCATGCTCAATGTTGAGCTTAGACCTGTGCTTTGTCTTCAGTGAAGCAACAGCTGAAAATCCAATCTCACAGAGATAGGATGTGGCGAAGGGAAGAAGGATGCCCACAGCCCTCCGCCCTATGACTGGATGATCCCTCTCCACACCAAGCCAGAATTCACTCAGTGTCTGAGCTGTAAACCTCAGCCTCAGGGTGGAGTCAGAGGTCATCTCGATGAGTTGCTCCTCTTCAGCAGAGCTGAAATCGGCAGGTGCTGCAGATAGAGATACTTTATTTGTAATTAATTGCAAATTAAACACAAAAAATTTCAGTTTTACAACAATCCATTCCAGCTAGATAGTAGCATATTATTATTATTATTATTATTATTATTATATAATGTACAACATAAACAAATGTCATAATTAGTCAGTCAATAACATAAAATACCAACCTGCTGCATTGAATGGATCCACCACCCAGTCATACTGAGAACTGTTGTTAGGGAAGTATTTTAAAAAGAATCCTCTCAGGGAAGAGATGTGCTGCCTGAGACAGGGGATCACTGTGGTGACTTGAGAAACACTGCTTTCAGCAAACTCAGTCAGGTTCTCAAAGGCATCAGTCTGTTGTTCATCAAGGCGCCTGTCCCACATCTCCAGCTTTCGACTGAATGCAGTGATCTTGTTTGCCAGGTCAGGTAGGTATTTATATTTGCCTTGAATTGAATTGAATAGAATACTTTATTTAGATGTTTGCAGAAAAAAAATCACATGACAGTAAGTACAAGGTCAACTAAATAGGATTAAAACCCCCAAGAAAGCCAATGGCTTGTTTCAATTGGGGTCCTTTTGTAATCAATGCATATTACATTTAGTGACAAACAGACAGACACTACTAAACAGAACAGCATAAAGTTTAGAGTAGACATGACAGATACTAGAAGACAAAAAATATCAACATACCTTGAAGCTGAAGGTTTAATTCATTCAGCTTTCCAAAGACATCGCTGAGATAGGCCAGTTTCATGAGAAATTGTTCATCATTGAACTTGCTTGCAGCTTCATTCATGCTCTCCTCCTCCAAGAACACCCGAATCTCCTCTCGTAGTTCGAAGACTCGCGACAACACCTTCCCTCGCGAGAGCCACCTTGCCTCGCTGTGAAACAGCACCGCAGAATGGTCAGCTCCCATCTCCTCACACAGCGCAGAGAACAGGCGCGCTTTCAGGGGTCGGGTTTTGATGAAATTCACCACGTTTATAACATCTGTCAAAACCTCATTCAGCTCAGGGCTAAGCTGTCTTGACGCTAGCGCCTCTCTGTGAATGACACAGTGCGTCCATTGCGCGTTTGGCGAGACCCCCTTGATGAGCGCCTGTAGCCCCCTCTTTTTCCCTGCCATGGCCTGCGCACCGTCAGAACAAAATCCCGCGCGCTTTGTTTTATGGGTGTGCGTTCAGCACATAAAACCCGCGTAAAAACACACATTTCTCCCGGTCGCTCGCGCCCCCCCTGTCATGCCTCTGCGCCCCCCCTGGGGGGCGCGCCCCCCACTTTGAGAAACACTGGGTTAAACTAACTACTATAGTAGAAGTACTCTAGTAGTCTACTCCTGGAGTCTACTGCTATGCTAGCAGCTCTGTTAGGCTGTACTAGTACTACAATGGCAATGCTAACACGCTGATGTTCAGAAGGTAATGTTCACCATGTTCATCATCTTAGCTTAGCATGTTAGCATGTTAACATTTGCTAATTAGCTGTAAACACAAAGTGTTATACATTTTGCAAGTATTTGGTTTTAAACCAAGGTAAAATTAAGTCCTGGTTTAGGTCCTGATCATATAGGAACATTTAATGGCTTTACTAAATTTCATTGTAATTGTTCTTTTGATAATCGTTGAGTTATTTCACTTTGAACCAAAAATGTCAATGAGGTTATTCCTCTAAGGACCATAAATGTCTGTACAAAGTGTTATCCAATTTCTTTTTTGTTTTGGAAATGATTTCAGTCTGGGCCAACGTGGGGGCGTGACTGACTGTCATTGCGTACCTAGAGCCATGCCACAGCATTGGTTTCCCTTTGATAACTTTGCACTAGGCCATCCGCATGCTCCTCATTACATACTTCAGTTTTTTATGTTTGTTTGTTTTGTTTTTTTAATGATGTTTTTGATAAGCAAGAGGAAACCCTGCAGAGAGACGGACTGAGAGACAAACAGAGTGAGGCAGAGATAATGCATGGTGTCTCCACCCTCCAGGCTGGTAAAGCATATCGAAGGTTGGCTAGACTGCACTGGGCAGCTGCTGTGGCGTGAAGATGTGCCGCCCTGCCAGACACACAGATGCAGAGTAATGAGTCATTGTGTACTGGAACTTTTTCAAAAGCCTGCATCTCTCTTTTGCGCCCTTGTTCTCTGCCTCCCTCCCTCTCACCTTCTCCCTCTTTCTGTATATCCGTCTTGCTATTTCTCTTTGTATTGTGTCTCACTCTGTGTTTATAATTTAATTAGATTTCACTTTAATGAATGTCTTCCCTGCCTGTGCTCCTTTCCATTTGAGGAATGGCACTAACACGGTGTTCGGATGAGGACTTGACTCTCACTTGTGACCACATGGTATAAAATAAAGTTTAATAAGGTCAGATTACACAAAGCAGCAGCAAAGGGCAAAATTTGTAAAGGTCACAGGCAGGGGTAGAAAGGTCTCAGCATGCAGCTCAGCAGGGAAACAATGCAGAATAATATGACAGTGGGAAACAATGAACGACAAGAAAACAGTCACTGAAAATGCTGCATTCATTTCAAATTATATCCTTCTCAATAATTGGTTGACTCAGAGACCAAAGACAAACTACATCTACCAAAGACCAAAGAAAAACCAACCCCAGATTCACTCTGGTTGTGGAACGAGCTTTGTCCACTTGGCGTATGTATGAACATTGTTTTTAGGAAAATCCTACACATTGTGCCTTTAAGTCTTGTGATGTGTGGACAGTACTCATAAAGTTTCTTTTTACACAGGTTCAAAGGCCCTCTCTCCTTCATCAGTCACCATCTGCAATCTGCCAAACAGTAAAACCATGAGTGTATGGAATAGTCAATCAGTGCTTAATAAAGAATGGATCAATTCAATTGGTAAACAGTATATATGTATGGTGTACATATTATGAAGTTAAATGTAATGTATCCATGTAAGCAAACAGAACCACTGGTCTGCATTACAGTGGCCAATTTATAATTTTTTTTCTGGAGTGAAAATTGGCCACCATTTCCTGTAACTGATATTTAAAAATTTTTAAAAAATGTAAATAAAAATATTTCAGTGTATAGGATTTTTTTTTTGAGCTAACTACAATAAGATAGATTGTGGGCTGGAAATCAGTTTGAGTGAGGCTTTGTATATGCAAAAAACAAAAAACACGTTATCAAGTCTCATTGAAGTTAGGAGAGGGTCCGGTTAACATTCTGTATTCTGAAGACACTGAGAGGCAGGAGTGATGCAAAAAGACTTCCAAAGATATTCGACTACAATTTTTCACACTTATGATGGCACAAATTCAAAATGTGATTTAATTAGATCTGAAACATTGATTAAATCAATTGTGAAAATTGTTGCCGATTAATATTTTTTGTTCACCGTCATCACAAACATCCAATTGTTCAAGCTTCTCCAATATACGAGTTTGCTCGTGTGTTTGGAATCTTTGTCTGTTGAGTAGCTTTGGGTTTTGGAATGTTGGTTAGGAGAAAAAAAGACATTCTGAAGAAGTTGAGATGGGCATGTGTCAACATTATGAGACTTCATAAACAAATGAATTTATTGAAAAAAATAAGCAATAGATTCAGGGACAATGAGAGTAATCATTATGTGCAGCCCTACGTAAGACAGAATACAAATAATACAAACTACAGCTCCACAGTTGTCCCTTTTTACCATAAACTCCACATGCCTCTTTGCACCCAACAGCAGCTTTAGTTAGAGTTTGCAGCAGAAGGATGTAGCCAAAAATGTTCTAAACTCAGACAATGCAATATGTTATCACCAGCTACAGTGCCATCCGCTGGCTGGCTGCGATGATGTGTGGACCCAGTGTGGCTGGATGTGGAGGAGAGATAGGGTGCTGTGATAGAGCCCAGGGCTAAAGAAGAGCATTGTGTGTCGCTAAACCACAGACCCACAGTGTTGTCTTAGTTACGCATCAGAGAACCGGATGCGTCTTCTTCAATCGCCCAATTCCAGCTCCCCAATTCCCTCACTGTCTCTCACATCGTGCCAGTTCTCTTATTTAGTGAAACGTGCAAAGCTGTGTGTACAGGCTTGAAAAGGGGAGACTGCTGGTTGCTGTCCTACATCCTAATGACTCGTCCCACTTTCTTTCAGGTGTCCCGATGTGAAAAGGTGGACCTAATGGACTGGAGGAATGTGGAAAATGGCTGATTGCCGGTAAGGTTCAAGAGGAAAAAGTTTTAAAAATGAGTGACACTGAAAAAATTTCAAGGGTTGCAATAAGTCAGGGATGAAATGGGGAAAGGCGAAAATGGTTGCATTGATTGGATTATTCGGCAAACCATAGAAAGAGAGCGTGAGAGAGGAAATGGCTCAGAGATCTTAGTTTAATAGTATTCTTTCATACAGGGCCCAGCTAATCATCGGAGAGTGTGACTGACTTTGAGTTATCACCCACTTTTATTGTATCAAAATTGATCACATTATCTCCCATCCATCTCCGTACATTCATCTCTGGTGAAAGTGGTTGGCCGAAGCACATAATGGACAGATTAGAAGAAAACCTCTGTTCTGGCAACACTCAATATTTCCCCATTAGTGCAGTGGCCTCTGGGATTAGACCTTTGCCACACATTAAAGATGTCAATACTGCTAATATTGTTTTGGAGGTCCTCCACCTTCTTAGAGCTACAGCTTGTGTAACCAGATCTGTTTGATAAGATCTATTGAGCACTGGCAGTAGGAGACCTATAGGTCGTTTCTTCTATTTGAGATGGGAGGAATGTGGGATAAAGTGGACTTTGAGTATCTGTCTTACTCAGACCATTGGAGACCATAGAATCTTTATTCGCAACACATGACAGTATCTGATTTATTATAAGCCTACACATACAAAATATTCAATTTTCATTTAAATTAGTTTGAGATGCACAATTGTATATAGATATTGAGTGTGCCGTCTATGGACGCTAATATTCTTCTACATGCAACGCACAAAGGAAATGGAGGATCTGCTCTTTACTGCAAAATCAGTTTACGTTGACAAATAGTATATATTGTATAATGTTCCACTTTGTATAACAGTAACAGTATTGTATAACAGCTTACACGAAGATCTTGGAAAACACAAGATAAGTATTAAATCTTAGGAAAAACATTTTGCATTTGTGAAGTTCAATTGGCAGCAGTGTAAACGGTACAGAACTGTATGCACTGTGGTATGGATTTGTGCCACTGCTACAGAGTGTCATGAAATTACAAAAAAAAAGCAGCAATGATGCATTTTCACCACAAGAGAGCCCCATTGCGCTTCCTCAGAACATGAGAGCACAAATCCAGCGACTGTCTACCCACATTGTGCTTGTATTGTGGACAATATAATATCCATGCGACCTAACAAACAATGAACAGTGCCTAAAATAGATTTAACAAATGTACTGTATATGCTGTAAATAAATGTGTGAAATATGAAATGAATGCATTTTAAATCGCAAGAAGGAAAGATTTTAAATGTCAAACCAAATTTTAAAAATCTGCCTTTGATTTGACATTTCAGTTGTGATTTTCCTCTATAAGTTAAGGGCAGCGGTGTATGTTTTTCTGATGGATTTTCCAACATTATTGCCCACTTTATGACCATTTTCTTACAGGGCCCGTTCATGAATCACTCGAGACTGAGCACAGCTTTCAGCTCTGTCCTATATATATATATATATATCATTTCGGTGGTAAATGAAAACATACACTCCTGCATGTGAGAACGTCCTCTCGCTGGGCCGGTGCTGAGGTCATATCCATTGGGATGTGTGGACAGGATGAGGAATAGAGCCCTACTTTCTGAGTTAGATAAATACCTCCATCCGCCTTACTAGAGCATTCACCGGGGACAACACAAAGACCAAAATCAGCAATACATAAGCATCAATAATTAAGCAGCCACACACAGAGTGAGAGGGTGAAGGGAGGGTGGGGTCCTGGACTGCGCACGAGGTTGGCTCTGAAGTGATCCTAAATGCTGCTAATGTCTCTGAAGCTCGTCACAGAGGACACAATGGAGCAGGGTGCCTTTTATTTGAACTAAATGACACCGCCGTAAAGAACTGTAGTGTTTTTTCCTCTTCCGTCCCCCAATCGCTCTCTTTCCCTCACTTGTCTCCGTGTCTCTTGTTTCCGCTAGTTCTCATAGATTTCTCTCAGACGACTAGACGTGTTGGGTCAAACCTATCCTATGAACAAGTACACCCTACGACCCGGCCTGGCTCAGCCTGCTCCTTATCATTTATTTACGAGAGCTACTATCAGTGCGATGCTGAACAAAACAACGGTGATGTCATGGCTTTCATTTCTTTCAGTGTGTTGACTGACAGACACGATTCCTTTTGGCCACCAGCAACAGTAGCTTGGAAAGTTTAAAGTAAAAATAACAATTAAAACCTTTTTAAAAAGCTTTTTAAAAAACTGTCACAAGAAAAAACAAATCTAGCTGGCTCTACACACGATCAACAGAATCTATCTAGAAAAGGTTGCAAAGTTTATTTGTTTAGTCCTTCTTTTCAACACACACACACACTCGCACACATGTAGTGCTATTGTCCTCCAAGAGGATTCAGTCTGCAGGCAGTTTTATTTTGGAAGGAAAAGGGGCTTTGGTGTTATGTTCCTGTAGGGGCTCTGGGACAAGTGGAGGTCTAGGATTTCTTCCAGTGTCACTTTGTCCTTGTGGAGTTTCTATCCGTAGCTCTTTTTTTTTCTTCTCTCCTCTACCTTTCGTACATCTCAGTCACCCACCAACAGGAATTGCAATTATTTCTGTGGACCGCATGGAAGATGAGTGTGTGCCGCGTGCGCCCCAAGTTTCCGCTGTGTAACTTATGAATAGGCCACTAGGGGGAGAGGTAGAGCTGATGCAGGAGATATGAAACAAAGTGGACGGTGAAAAGGGGGAAACGTGAGCACCTGAAAGAGAGGGCTGAGACGGCTTAACTGAGAACATGTCTGAGAAGGAGACAGAGATGAAGACCTGATGTAGCAGATAAGGAGTGAAGAAGAGAAAGATGAGAATTGTAGTGGAAAATGTAGAAAGACAAAGACAGTAGCAACAAGAGGTGGAATAAGAAAAAAATGTTTGTCTGTCTGAGAATAACCTGTGTTCCCGCCCAGTCATCCCGCTCAACAGTGTATTTCCATTTGTGGGGCATGGAGGGAGCAGTGACCTAAGGGAGACCCTGTAATTATCCTCTGTGTCTGTGACAGGCCCGGATAATCAGTCTCACTGGGAATACTGGTAGAGATCTGTGGACGAGTGATTCTGAAAAGACCTAATCCTCAATGAAGCGCACTCGTAGCTCTCACACTGGTAACTGGAGTGCTCTCACAAGACGCCTTTTTTGACACACTCCCAGGTTACACTGTGTGTATAATCCCTCTCTTATTCCTTCTCTGTCTCTGTTTATATTGTATTTCTTGGTCTTGATTTCTCACTAAGAGATGTTTGAATACATTTGTGTTTTTTTTTTTTTTTCTCTAGCGTGGGTTACATAGAAGTGTAATTGAGCAACAGGGTAAGAAGTTGTCTTATTTTTACATTTTTCAATTTTAGCGTGAAACCGATTTTGAAATAATGATAATTAATGAAACCATTTTTAGCAGTACCTTTCCAATGCTAACTTTTCTTTGCAGCTGTGTCTGACACAGCATCACAAGCCAATTATCTTGCAGGTTTTTGGAGAACAAAAGTTTACTGATATCGATGTTGAGATAACCCAAAGGATTAGTCATGACATTTCCCGTCCTAACAGCGTAATGCTACATCTATATTTCTTCACGAGTCACTTCATAGGGGAACATCTGATGTGTTAGGCCTACAAAATAAGCCGTTTGATAGCAGATATCATGAGCAAATAATAAGCTACAAGTCACATCACAGTGAGTGTCAGAGCTTCAGGTAGAAAGCAAAAAATTAAAGGTTAACATGCACACTTACGCTTTGAAGTACGCAAGCACACACACACACACACACACACACACACACACACACACACACACATACACAAATCAAGATGTGCACACACAAACACAATGGTTCAACACCTCATAAATGTTTCAAAGAGACTTCAGAAAGAAGTCAGAGATTTGGCACAAGCCACAAATACACGCACTAGCATAAAAACCCACATACATAACACACGAAAACACTTTTTTCAGTATCAGTTAATGTGTCTAAAAGTATGCATGCACACATTTGTGTGTATATATATATATATATATATATAGTATATATTCCACTCTCCCTGTGCAACAGGACATCAAATCTGTGCATTTCAAATGCCAAAGTGTTCTGGGTCAAGGTTCATTGAGAAATAATGATGTATACACCCGTTGATATTTCTGATGTCTGGGATACTTGTGCAAGTGTGCCATGCAAGATGAGGGGAGCAGCATTCCCACAGGGGGCCTGGGAATCAATTACCACTCTCCCGAGGCAGTGGATTGGCTACCGGGGAATGATTACATGCCAGACAGCCACACGGTCAGGCTGTCATCATTTGATTTACACATAATCAACTCCTAATTGTATCACATTGGGCTGCAGGTACATGTAATTTCGGATAGAATGTGAATTCACAGGGGTTTTGGGCAGGCGGAGCTCTTGTGTCCCTCTGGTAATGAAGGTGAAGCGAGTGCTTTAATGTGCTTGGCCCCTGCTAGTCATGGAGGCTTGGGAACCAGACTTTTGTGCTTTGACAGTGTGATGGACAGCTGACATGACTGGCTCTGGAGTTGCCAGTCAATCCGTAGCTGAAAGTAGCCCCAGTGCAGGTGTCTTACGTTGAAAAGAAACAAAACTTCAAAGGATTTCTTTCCCTGTATATTTTTGTTGTCTTCTCTCTCTCTCTCTGAGTGATCAGCTCCGTGCTGCAACAGTATCCTCTGGACACTGGGAAGTTTGCAATGTGGAACTATTCTTTGCAAAGTTTACAGCAAGAGAAATGGCCAGGTTTCTGCCTTGCGACAGTGCTGCTCGGTTATCGGGCGACTTAAATTATTGATTTAATCATGTGACATTAGGAGTGCTCTTACATCAGGTGATTAGCAATAAATGTACGAGGTAACAGATGGTATAATACGTTGTCTTTCTTTAGCATTGTCTAAACTTACTCTACTGCATCCATGACATCAGAGAGAAGGCAGCAGACTCCCTTGAGCATCAAAATGCAGACAGACTGAAAAAATAATCACATGACTGCTCTATTAATCTACTGTATTATGGCCCTTGATCGATATATATTTTGCTCTTCTCCAACAATAACCATTCATCAAGTCAACCTCGCTCTGCAAAGGATAACATTTTAAGACGTCAAGAGGAAAAAGGAAATTCTGTTTAATATGCATCCTTAACACGGTTATATATGTATATATATATATATCTCAGTGAAATACACTTAAAGGCATTAGCTCTTCAGTATGACAGTTCTCCTTATTAAGTATTAAACAAACTGGATGCAGTGGAGATGTTATGCTCTTATGGCACATTTTGTTCTTGGCTCCCAATGTAACACAGCTGAATGTTAAATCAGGCAAGGCGATTGACTACCTCTAACTAGTTTCCTGGTCGGTTAGTGGAATCACCATGCGACAGAAATACACACAATGATATGAAATCTTCTTCACACTGAAGGTGAATATTTTTGTTGAACCATCCACCAGATATCATTACATTTTCACCTCCTAACTGAAATTTTCAGCACAAAAAAAAAAGAAAAAAAGAGGAAAAAGTAGATCCCAGAATTATTAATGCTGTGACAAACATGTCGGGAGCAAATCGCCCGGACCCATTCTTGACTTTTGACAAAGTCTGTTTAAATTCATGAGGGTGTGTCCATTAACTGAGTAATCTGTTCACCTGTCAGGTGCCAGCTGCAATGCCATCCGACAAGGACAAAGACAAAATAAAAATCCCTCGGCTGTTTAGAGCGAAAGGAAGTTTTCTTACATTTTCTGCTTCTGATATCTAAATGACAAATCAGTCATTTGTGTGTTCATATGAAATGAAGGCACATAGACAGACAGACTTAATGAGATATAAGCAAACCTGCCAAAAACATGTTTTCAGAGCACCAGAAAACATTAGTTACAACTTTTTAGATTTTGATAGTTGAATCTTTGTTCAGAGAGGTAGTGGAGTTATTGTATACATATACTTGTGTTTTGTGTAAGACCTTCCCCTCTTTCTATCTGCCATTTTATACATTATATTATTAATTTTTTATTCCCTACATTGTTTTACAACTTTTTTCTCATGACTGAAAATGTGGATGTGGATGTGGCTCAGTATCTTGCCCATATTTGCCTTAAAATATTACCAGTATCAAGAGCATGGGTCATTTACATGGCTCTAAATCGCCAATCATTTCATAGGAAAATAAAATCCATAAAGTAAGTATCCTATTCTAACAGACTTCCTAGCATTTAGGCTATGGCTTACAGTATATAAATTGAACAAGCAGGTCTCTATTTGGTCTTTTACTGCACCCTGTTAGGTACTCAAAAAGTCCTTTTCTCACAAATGTGGCAGCTTTTCACCCAATTGCAGACTGAGTAGACTCTATTAGAATTTCTTTTTGGAAATAGCACACAATAGTTCTGCAGTATACCATTTTTGGCAATTCAATAGTTTTTTTTCTTCGTCATTTTTTGTTTTGTTGTTGATGGTAGTACAGGCATTATGAAGATTAACCAGTACTGATTTGCTGTTTGTTTGTACTCACCTTTGTTCCTTTCACCGCTGACAGATTCTACAAAAACTGAACTAAACAATAGGGAACATTCATTGACTTTCACTTTGAATAATGGTAATTTGGTGTCACTTGGGTATTCTGATCTGAGCATAAAATGCATCCTGCTAAAGGTATTAAACAGTTCTTGTGTAGCCTGCAGTCTTCATCTAACCACTTTGTGCTTTATAACTCACAACGGAGCCACAATGGAGAGCAGGCCACAGGCAAGCACATTGGCTAAAAGGATTTATGACAGTGAATGAATGAATGAATGTTTAAACGTATCTAATTCAAAAACAGGATTGACACACACCTAAGCCTCAACTGAACAGCTTAATTGGAAGAAAGACTTTTATTGAACAGGTTTCTTTTTTAATTGTACTACTATTTTTTGGGGAAATAAATAAAACTAAATAAAAATTTCCCTCGTTTTGTCTGGCCTACATAAGTAAAATATATTTAGATTTATTTTATAACCAGAAACCATAAATGACAATCCACACACCTTTTGCACTTCAGCCGTGAGATGCCAAGGTTGGATTTCAATTACAGTAAAAGTTATTAAAAGTATTCCGTTAAATTTAAGCAATTTTATGTATTTTTCTGAACATTTGAAGTAACGCAGAAATGTGATTTAATAATTCAAGCACCATCGCACACATGAATGAACATACAACAAGCACACATACAAAACAGGAAGTCATGGCAGCTCCGAAGCCAAAGGGCACGGCAACTACAGGTGCGCCTCATTCTTTACTGCCTGACTGAGATGGATCTAAGCAATTTCTGTCGCTAGCGTTGCACTAAGTTGAATCTAAATAATTCAAGACCTTGAACGATTTTCAAATTGCTTTTATTTTGAACAGAATACAAAACAGACAATGAAAAAAAAAAAAGTTTCCCTTTTCTGGGAGTGCAGAAAGATTTCCTTGTCAGAGAAAAGCATGGAAAAACATTGCGTGGTAAAATGGTTTCATACATCTCTTCTCATGTCTGTAATGTACTACACAGTGTAGATTCAGACTTTCACAGAATGCAGTGCCAATTTTTTTTTTTAAACTACGCCTTTATTGCAGCTGTTGTATTTTTTTCTTCTATTTCAAAGAACGGTGCAGCAGCTTCAACATTAGTCAGCATTTGTACAGTCCATAGCTGCTGCAGCTTCTGAGGAACACATTTACAAAGCAAGCTGTTTGACACACACACACACACACACATGCACACACATACATACATCTCTTCCACTTAACAACTCTCCCCCTCTCTGCTTTTCTTTCTCTCGTGTTTTTTGCAAAGTAAACAAACATCATTTCGAGTGATTCCTCACAATCCATCCCTCTGCCTCTGTAGTGTGCTTGAGCCTGCCTCGCTGTGCTTGTCAGAAGAGCTCCTTTAATCGCTCAGTGCCGGCATGTGATGTTCAAGGCCCGCTCCTCCTCCCAGCCATCTCCTCTCTTTATCTGTCAATCATGAGAGCTTGAAAAAATAAAGCCCCGATGCCTTTATTTCAAGAGGTGCCTGATCAATATCATCAATCCATCCACCTCCCCTGCTCTCACTCCCCACATGTTCTTCCTCTTCATCTCTGCCCCTCATTCTCTTTCTTCACTTCTCTCGCTCCCTCTCTCTCCCCCCCCCTCTCTCTCTTTCTCTCTATCTCTCTCCCTCTCTCTCTCTCTCGGTTGCTGCAGCTGTATCCATTTCCTCCTGGCAAAAAGGGACTTTATGAATAAATGATACTGAATTGCTGAAGGTTCAGATACTAAATAATGAATTTCACCACCAAAAACACAACAACTTCTCCAATCATAAAATAGCTCTCCCCTTCCATATTGATTGTGCTTGTGCAACCAGATGCAGAGAGCACAGTCTGCATCCGTGCAAGGTAGAAGACCATACAAGGGAAAATGTATAAAATGATAAGGAGCCACCTGCTTTTTTAGCTATAGATATCTGATAAGAGAGGCTAACAGCTGGGCGCCTATGGCGGGTTCACTTTCTCTGAGCTCCTCTCTCCTCTTTGCCGAAGCACTAAGAGCGCAGTTGGTCTGAGGGAGGCGGAGGAGAGGAGAAAAAAATCTGAAAACTTTCCTTCACGGGACATTTAAAGTAAGTGCGGTCATCTATTCTGTGCTACGGCAACGGGCGATGGTGTGTTGACGTGCGTGTGTGTGTGCGTGTGTGTGTGTATACGGGAGAGAGTTGGTGTATGTGTGTAGTTATGTGTGTGTGTCTGTGTTGGAGCTTGAAAGAGAAACAGTATTGGCTGGTGAGGCCATGATTTTTTTTTTTCTTCTCTTCAGGTCATAGTTGGTTTAGGTGCAGCTATAGTAGTGAGAGTTGCGCTGCACGGCTGAAATTATATTTTGATTAGTCATCTCATTGTTTCCCTATAATAATAATATTACGACGAGAAAACAGCTCACAGGGGCAACGGCGTGTAAAGGGGAATGTGTCTCATGGGCTGATGGGGTTATTGTACCAGAGGTTTTCAAATATTGCGTCCTATCCTTACCTTTGCATGCACTCTAATGCCTCCTTATATAAACATACACATATTACATGCTGGGGGGGGGGCAGTGTAGTTGTGCGTTTATGTGTTTATGCAGAGATGTGCAAACACTTCACAAATGAACAATCTGGTAAAAGTGATCAGAAATGATCTTATTTCCTACCGTCCTCAATCTCTGTTAAATGTATTCAAAACAAATACATTTAGGCAGGTGAACAATTATAGTTAATTTATTTCGGTTTAATCATGATCATGAAAAATATAATATATTTATACTGTAAAATTGCTAAAAATCCTGTGAATATTTTGTGTAAGTAATGTAAATATCCAGTGAATTACAGTGAAAGGACACAACCTAAATAATCAATGTGAATCAATGCGTCATTCTTACTTTTTCATATTTCTATATATGTCTGTATTTTTTTACAATATTTTCATGTTGTTATTTGACATTATTACATATTGATTTATTCCACTTATTGCATGTATTATTCAGTAAAATGCACATACTGGTATGTTATACATAGGCACATAGTAATGCAGCAAGTCATTGTGGTGAGGGATAAATAATTGATATCTCAATGAATATGCAAATGAGGAAGAGAAGAGCGCGTGAGAGCCAGAGAGGTAGGAGCGCGGCGTGTTGCTGGTGCACGGAGCTAAACAAAAGGCCCGTGTGATTTTCATCATCCAATTAAGAAATATTACAGCCGCCATGTTGGGACTGCAACCGTTTAGAGTTGTTTGGGGTCCTGCATTCATGTCGCTTTGTGTTGTGCTTTTGGGGAAGCCTTTGAAGTAATTCTGTTCTATATTTCCCCAGATAGGGTTTTTATTTTTACATGGTGAGATTCAATTTATCTCAATAGACAATAAATCAGGGAAGAATGGAAATGTATTTTAATGAAGTTGGGTCTATTAGTATGTAACAGATGGATATTGTATTCACAAATGCACAATTCATTTAAATAGCATGTACAGTCATCAAGAATATATGAGCAAAGGGTAAAGTTTGAATGAGTATTTTTCACTTCTTCTCTCCCTCTCTCGCTCTGTTTTACACATGCAAACACACACGTCATATCTTATTTCTTCGCCTGGTTTGCATTAGCCTTATTACCTACAAACTCAGGGAGACGAGAGCTTGTGCAGCAGGAGCATAGCAACCTTTCAGCGCACAACTCTGAGAGAAAAATTAAAATTTGATGTTAATCAAGCAGACTGAGAGCTTGAGATGACAGGTGCTTTCTACTCTACTTACGCCAGTCTCTTTCCATTTGGCATCACCGCTGAGCTCCAACTCAAAAGTTGCCCTTTTTAGCCCCATCAAATAGAACTTGCCAATCAGTCATTTCATGTTTTAGCGGCATTTATGGTTTTGACCAAAGTGCATGACTGTGACTGATTCTAGCCCCGTGAATAATTTAAGTGATTAATGAGAAAAGCTGTAGGAAGAAAATGCAAGCTGTGGATTTTAGCGAGCTACTGATATAGAAAACGTTAAAATGTATTTCAGTCGGGTGGCCATCGTGTATGGATCATATAAATTGTGCGTGGCCTCCAAATAACCATTTCCTGTTTGTTATTTTTGTAGATGTGACATTAATACACATAAATATTAATATATCCGCATGACAGCCGTATGAAAGGTATGTTCAAAATTCTAAATCTATCTTTTGTAACTCTGTTCCTCTGATGATCCACTGGACCTTTTACCTTATCTTCAGATTATGGGGTCAACCCCCCTTGTCCCCTTGTCCTCACTCACTCAGACACACACACACACACACACACACACACACACACACACTCATCTCACCCCCAGGGACTTGGCCCTCAGACAGGAGTCACAAGGTTGAGTTGGTCATTATGGAGGCCCTTGACTAAGGCTCAACACAAACTTACAATCCCTAACATTGGCCTCCTACATTCCCCAGTGAATGATACATGGAAACAAAACGTGTGTGTGTGTTTGTGTGTGTGTGTGAGTGTGTGTGTGTGTGTGTGTGTGTGTGCATGCGTGCATGTGTGTGTGTGCGCGTGTGCGTGTGTGTGTGGCCAACCGCCCTGTCAAATCAAATATGACCAGCATGTTGTTCTTACAGCTAACTACGATACAATATAACTTCAATAAAACAAGAGGCGATTTCCTACAAACTCCATCATGCTGTAATCTATAATGTCTGCACTTCCTTGTGCGTTTGTCAGTGATTTATAATGACTGAATACTAGGCCAGAAAAAGCTTTAAAAGATGGGGCCTAACTGCATTTTAGAGACATTTTAAATCTTATTTCCCTGCTTCCTGGGCAAGATCTGAAAGAGAAAGGGGAAGAAGAAAAAAAAAGAAGATTTCTCCTCCACTCTGTCGAGCCCCCTGAATTATTAGGGGCATCAATATCTTTAGCATATTGCCGAGGGCTTCCAGACAGTATCTGCTTTCATTATTAGTGTCAGCTCAATTATAGCTCACACCCAACTGTTTCTCAACATCTAATAGCATCAATCGACAGGGATGGTTGACGAGCCAGCACTCGCACGCACAATCACACGCACAACCAATACTTGAACCAGTGCGTGCGTTCACGCCTCCCATCCATCCACGCGTTCTGTTGCGTTCTGTCATCTTGCTAATGTACACGGCTGAGAGGAAGCACAGGGCTCATAATGGAGGCCATGTTCTTAGTGCCGATGAGCAGCTGATGCAGCCTGGCCCATTTTCATCAAATATTAATGGCATGGAAAAATACACCCGGACTGAGGCCTCGTCCGCAGCCAAACTGGAGAGGCTGGGGGAAAGAGCAATGGGGAGAAAGTGCAGTGAGTGTGTTTAGAAGTACTGTCTGATGGCCATAATTAGGGCCGCTCCAATTAAAAATTCAAAAGCCCCAGTTTATTTGAGCGCATGAATCTTCCACTCACTTCAGCATTTATTTCCCTTTTACAAAGTATTTTATTTTACAACGTCAATTGAGCCAGGCTTTTTCCTCCTTCTGTTCTCCTTCCTCATGTCTCATGCTTTCGATTTCTCGCTCACTGCCTCTCAAGTCAGAGAGCCGTTAACGGTAGAAGAAGAAAGAAAGAAAGAGAAGGAAAAAAAAAAGGCGGCCTTTTAAACACGCTCAGCGCATTCTTCAGGAAACTCTTGTCAGGTTATGCAAAGGATTGGCAGCCATTAAAAGGGAAGGAGAGAAAATATCACATGATGAAGACGTGATAAATTCTAGCTAGTGATAATGGCTACGGCACTCAGAGGAGGGATGCATTTGATTATGCTGCGTTTTAATCCTGAAAATAAAAAAATTAAAACTGTGGTGAAAATGACTTCACAGAGCGACTACTTTTCATGTAGGTTACTGTTTGACCGGCCCAAACCCAAATTATTCACGATAACAGCCTTTTCCTTTTCTTTCCTCTCTTCATGCCTGCGCTGTTGGAGCATAAAACCGTCACTGGCAGCTTTCAGAACAACCTTTGGCATGGAACAAAGCAGATAAAATGTGAGATTTCTAACCTGTGCTTTGTTTGATTATACAAACAATCGCTTCACCTTTTGTGTCAGCATCACAAGGAGGAATGTGCGATAAAGAGCCGTGTGAAAAGAGCTAGGCTTTGGGGAAACATTGACTCTCTTCCTTTCTTTTTTTTTTTTTTTGCTTCGCTCCCCTATTTGCTCCCTATGCCCTCTTTTTTTTTTTTTTTTGCTCTCTCTTGCTATCTTTCTCTATTATCTTTCTGTCTTCTTTCACCCATTTTCTTCTCTTACTTCCTTAAATTTCTCCCACCCTCTCTCTGACACGCACGCACACACACAAACATGACACACATTTGAGCAGTCTATTCCTCTTTTGAATAACACCTCTTTTATTAGTTTGGGTCTTTTCTCTCTTGCCCGCTTTAAACAGAGAGGGGAGATGGGATTCTAAAGAGCTGCCAGGGGCTCAGTTTGCACAGCACTTTGATGTCATTGAGATGCTGTGAGAGCAAACACACGCGCGCACACACACACACACACACACACACAGACACACACACAACACCTCTACATAACCAGACAGCATGCACCCCCCCCCCCTCTCATGCACAGATATAAACATGCATACAGTACAGATGCGCTTGTGGCTGCAGCACCACCACACACGGATGCTCGCTCACTTCTCCTTCCTCCTCTCTAGTTGTGTTTTCCTCTTTCTGACCCATGACAACGTTTCTTCCTTTTATCTGTGCTTTTTCATGAGGAAAGTGTTCGAAATAAGCTAATGTTTGAAAGAAAAGCCTCTGTTCCCCCACGACGCCTCATAATGTAGTGATCGTGTTACAACACTTTGTCACTATTTTGGATTGTCTGGAGGAGAGTAAATTGGCATAACTTAGCTCCGACACACACTGATTGTCATCTGTTATCCTGATAGGTTAAGGAGATTCTATTTATCTTTTCACAGAGAGGTCAAGAGCCCTGGGAAATGGAGGGAATAATCAGAAGTAGGGCCATGTCTTCATTATGTCCAAATGAGGTTGGGAGAGATTGGACAAATACGACACGTGCACATTCAGCACTTCATATTCATGACCCTATTAAAGTGGTCTGGAGTCATTTTCAGAGCAAATTTGATCAGATCTACACAAGGCTTTGAGCCTGATAAATGTTATTTGAGCTTGGATAAAATGAAAGAGATTGCGGGAAATTAACACGTATAGTAATGTGCTCAAAGTGACAGACACACAGTGATTTTCATGTAAAACGTAGACTGTATGGATGTGCTTCTTGTGCTTAGTGTTAACATGGCTCAGAGTGCCTCATTCCTCCCTAAGTACCAGTGTGAGAAGCAGATTTGTGTCTGTGTGTGTGTGTGTGTATGTGTGTATATGTGTGTGTGTGTGGGTGTGTGTGTGTGTGTGTGTGTGTGTGTGTGGGTCGCAGAGCCTCCAACCAACCTTGACTAACAAGCATATGTTAATTATGGAGGAGATCACAGGCAGGTCATCCTGCACTCCGCCGCTAAAAAGGGAGTAAGATGCATTACTGGAGGGCATATCTGGGGCTGGGGATGGGTATAACACCATCCTACACCACCACCACCACCACCTCTCTCTTCTCCCAGTCTCCTCTTTTACACAGCATCCCCCTCATATTCCTACTTTTCATTTGTTGTTCCTTTAAAAACGTGTTCGTTTAAGAAGATCTTCCCCCGCCTCAAAGTTTTTATTTCAATAATGATCCCCACTGTCCTCTTATATTACAACCCTCCGATTGTTGTACTCTAATGCTAAATGTGATAAGCTTTCCAAATATAAAGTACATTTCCGGTTCATTATCATTTTCAGAAAAAAATCTAAACCTGTCTGATAATTAACAAACAAATAAACAGTTTAGTCAGATCATTAAAGTGTTTCTTTTTTTTTTGTAGAAAAAACTGAGCTGTTGGTAATAATCCCACATTTCGCACTGGAAAACTTGTGCGCACACACATAATTATGATTGTGTCCAATTTTAACGAGGGATTCATTCTGTGATGCATGTTTTGGAGACTCTCAACGCACCGTGACCTGCTGCATGACCAACAGGAAGCCCAACTAGCACTTACGCCGACGAGCTAATCTGCTAGCATGTTTACGTCCGGCTGATCCCGCTGACTGTTGGTTTGACGATATTTTGTGAGTTGATCAATTAAAAAATTATGTTAGTGTATATCTTTTTATGTATAACCTTTATATATATATATATAATATATATATATATATATATATATTATATATATATAATATATATATATATATATATATATATTATATATATATATAACAGTGGCATTCAAGCTCATCTGCTATTCGTCCAGCAGCATTGACATAGCTGAAACAAGATTTGATTGATGACAAAGTCATTTATATTGAAGGGATCATTCACGTAGCCGAGTTTACTAGATATAAATTAGCAACGACTATTCACAATGGTCATACTGTTGTATTTTAGAGGGACGTTGCTTGCTACAAGTCCAGTTTCTTCCACATTGTTTTTCACATTTTAACATTTTTGCATTGCTTGTATCCAGTTTGTCTAAACTGAAACGAGGCGAAAGAATTAAGAAATGTGTCTGATCAGGCTGATTGAACTAGCTTCACTGCGTTTTCCCCTTTGCTGTATAACGCTTTTCTTATTCTCCAGGGACAGATGTGCTATGTGCTTCTTTACTGCTTCTTCCGCACACCTTCGGCTGTCTCCTTCGGTCACGCAACCCTCACCTTGCATGTTGTAGCTGGCCGTCAAGAGTCTCGCATGGACCTTTTGGTAATCATTTTTACCGTTCGCCTTCTCTTCCAAATAAGTTTGACTATTCTTGGGGTTTGTTTGCAAGCTGTATGATTCTACGACTGCTCATGTTTCTTCCCCACATTGTGACTCTTCTTAGCTTGTTCACCGTATGTCTTATAACCTGGTGTGTGCACGTTATTATTACCAATAGGAATGATGGACAAAACTACGAAAATAAGTCCCATGTTGTATTAAACCAGAGTTATCCTTTAACAAGCCTCCAGCAAGCAGTAATCCTGAGTCACGCCAATGCCAATATTCTCCCCTTTTTGGTTTGTAAAGCCCACCCCACCTTTCCCTACCCCCTTATGGCTTCTTCCTGACTCCCCTGCTGCTCCTTCCCCTCTGCCTCTCCGTGTCTCCCTCTCGAACACACACACACACCCCTCTACCCTAGACCCTATACCCCCTACCTCCAAACCCCCACCCCCACCCCCAGGCCTTGCCCCAGAGCACATTGATTCTGCTGTATACCTAATTACTGCTCATAATCTATTCATTTCACCACCGCCAAAGAGGGCAGCAGCTGTCACACAAGACACCACCAGGGGACTGGAGGAGGGACACTGGGGCTGGAAATCATGATGAGGGTTGAGGATTAAAACTTGAAGGAAAGACTGACGGCTTGATGACAGCAGTGATAACAATCACTCCTCAGAGGGCTTCATGCTGAACATGTTTTGCTCAAATTCTCTAAAAAAAAAAAAAAAACATTTTTTTTTTATAAATTTTGATGTGTGATGGAGAAGTTTTTATTTGTTGTTTTTGGAACAGTCTTCACTGCTCTCGCAGGCTGAGTTGTGCTGGTGGAAGTAGAGTGTGTTGTTTTGGCAGGTAGAGGCAAAAGGGCAAACAGAGTTTTCTCTTGTTGAACGTGTTTATCGCAGTGAGAGTGTTGAGAATTAATAACAGACCCTGCGATGAGCTCTCGCTGCCATTTAACCTTTGAGTTTCAGAGCGAGCCCCTGAGCGCGTGCTACAGTCATTTGTACAGTTTTACACTTTGTGCATGTATATTATAAAAAAACTAATGTACATACAAAATAGCAGGAGGACCAAGGGAGATCATGATGTACACGGCTAAAGGTGAAAATCTGGTACACCTTTCTATCTATTTATCAATGTATTAGCGATTAGAATTTGTGGCTGGATAACAACCAATTCAAACATGATATCTTATTCCATAGTTCATCGTTTTTGATGTGTTACGGTAGATAAAAGTTCATCTGAAAAGGAACATTTCTGTATTTTTGTTATCCTCCTATGGATAACAGACATGAACATACAAGGAAACACAATGTTTACATATATTTCCAGCACAGCTACAATGGAGTTTAAAAGCAGATGATGTTGTCCAGGTATGTCATATTAATACTTCATACTGGTAAAAAAAATAACAATGAAAAATAAACATTTCAGCAGCCCTTATCTGGAGGTTGAGGAGAGGCATTCTGGGAAAACTTAGGAAATCGTTTGTAGAAGGGAAAAAGAGAAATTTGGTCGGAAATCTGTCCACCAAAAAAAATGTATGTAAACATTTCATCACAAACAAATGCATTGATCATCACAGATTTGAGTCTGAGTCAGCAGAAAGAAATTGTGATGGAGTGGTGAAGAGGGAACAAGGAGTTGCCAGGAGTTTGGATTGTTTTTCATTCCTTGCCACCTCTATCTGTTCAGCAGAGGACCTGCGTTTTAGTTTGCTGTCCAATAATACTCAGTCAATAACAAGCATAATGTGACTGCATTCAAATGTATCTCCCTCTAACACACACTCTCTCTCCACCCAGTGTTTTTTCCTTTACATATCAAACATTTATATGTGAAATAATCTCCCTTCAGGAGGAATCTTACTGTATTCAGTTATTTTGTTTGAAGTTTAGCTGCTTGCAGTTGTGAAAATAAGTTCTGCGACCATGACTCAGGTTGTTTTGTTTTTTTTTTTTTGTTTTTTTTTAAAGCTTCGACAGGTGTGCAGTACCTGACAGTTTGCACAAAATGTTTGTGGCTTTCATCGTACGTGTCACAGTGTAAGACCTGCAATACTGAGCGTGGCACCCCAGAAGTCAACATAGCAAACATACCCAGAGAAATGCACCTCTCAGCCCGCCCAGGGGCAATCAGCATCTGTTTGTTTAATCTGCTTAATCTGCTGGTGAGCTCCGCTGGGCGTGCCTAATTAGCGAAATTAATTTGTTAAGACATTAGCGTCGTTAGAGATGGCCAAATGAAACTGCACTGTTTCATGCAAATGGCGCTGCGGATTTGGCTGGCTGTGTTACCTCAATTAGACCCTTCTTTGATATCTGCCTCTTTTTCTCTCATTCTGTGTCCCTTCTCTTTCCTCCCCTTTCATCTTTCCCTTCTCCTCATTATCACTGTCAGATTCC
>CALSBV010012174.1:10386979-10400184 GCA_943590825.1 Bovichtus diacanthus | reverse complement strand
AGTGTGTTGGTGGGGTAATTAGTCTTGCGTATGTCGGAACCCACACAAGCCTGTTTAAGGGTTAATGAGGCGCCAGCAGCTTCTCAGCATGGGTTGGGGGCTTATATATGTGGGTTGGGTTTGGTACAGGCCTAGCTTCAATAAGAAGCCACCCATAGGACTACCCTTTGAAGTGTCAGAGGGTCCCCCCTTGTTCCGGGTGGCTCCTGTTTCATTTGTCTGAGTGGCAGCATAAAATATAGATGAGCTGCCAGACGACACAATCTATGCACCCCTCTACCAGAATAAAAAAAAAAAGAAAACACATTACTCCACCCTCACCCCTGACATTATTCACAGATTAACCAACGCCTCCCTGTCACCCGATAATGACCTCCCTTTCTCCTCCTAATCTAGCTTTGGAGGGTGACAGTAAAATTAGACACACTAAGCTTTATTGTGATTTTTTTTTTTTGTGCCTCAAAGTGACAATAAATAAACCTATTACCACCAGAGGACAAGTTGATTCTAAAAATTATATAATGTAGCCGCAGTCAAAGTTTATAGTGTGTATTTGCTAGTTTTGCCCTGAGGTGGGGTTTTGTAATGAGTGGTAATGCAATAGAGGTGCGAGTGATACTGCAGCCTTGGGGATTTGTAGTTGTGGGCTCCATTGTGGCCCCACTGTATTTCATCTTTCCTGGTCCCTGTGGGATGTCCAGTGGTCCATTTGAACACCATCTCTCGTGAAGAGTGGGTCTCCGTCAGCTGCGTCCACACAAGATAAGGGCCATATTGCCCTGTGGTCGATTACAACTGTGACAGCTAACAAAAGAATAGTTAAATTTAATAGCAAGTGTGTTGTTAATATTGTTCTGGGTTCAAGACATAATGGTTGTTCTTTTTGTACAGGATAACTCCTCAAAAAGCTAAAAACTGAAAGCCATGTTCAAATAGAAACATTTTTTGAGAATTTTCTATATTACATGAGTGACACCGCAGTTTAAAGTTTGTTGTAAATTTTATTCTGGATGCCCATTATTTGTTACCATAGCAACTACTCTTCATGGGGTCTATATCACAGTAAAATAGACAATATTATCGACAAATGTTTAAACTACAAACAATAAAACAGTTACAATATCACTATTACACCTGACCCAATACAATAAAACAGTGAAATATATGCATTATGATACATCTCAATTCATTTGCACATCGATACTGAACAGAAATATGAAATATGACTTTTCCACGGAGATATGGCTCTATACATAACGTTTTCTCCATTGCAAGTCTTAATGCTGTTAATCTTTTTCACCTTTGTTGGAGTACAGTTATTTAACAGTCAAAGAAACTGTGAATATTACCATTTCTGACAACTTGATGACAAGTGAAAATCATGAATCCTTCAGCTATTGACATCAAAAATGTAGTTAACAAGCTGACTAGTACACGTAGTTCAAAATAGTGCCATTCAATACGTACCATATCTAATGAGAAGAACATTGAGTTTATATGTAAACCTTACAGATTTCATTTTAGCCGTTCATATCATATTTCATGTCTTAAGAATCTTAAACTGAAGTGTACGGCAGTCTCCAGCCGGAGTCCCTTGATGTTAATGTTTTTGCTTGTCCATATTTCCAAAGCCTGCATCAATCAAGAGAAAGTTAGAGAAGAGCATTAATATGTCCTCATGATGACAAAATGCATTAGAGTCGGGAGGCAGCACATTTCATTACAGACTACAGGGACCTCTAATTTCATTCCAGTCCACTTTGTGGAAACGACAAAATGTTATTACGTTCAGCGGGTGTATCCAACATTACATAGCCGCTATTTATTTTCACTTTATTTGCTTAAGTAACACAGGGGCATCTGCAGGTAATTGCTTTAAGCTTGAGAGAGTCTCTGTACATAAAAAAAAAAAAAAAAATCATCTTTTTCTCCTCTGATCTCCCGGGAACCTTGACAATGGACAACTTTAAATGGTTTCCCTGGAACAACTTTCTCCTATCACTTTGTAAAACTTTCTCAACCCAATTATTTTTTCGTTGGAGCATGCTATTAGAAAAGCAGGGAGATTGCTTTGACCTCCGTCTTACTTCACACGTTTGCTTCAAAAGTGGAGACAGATAACTGAGTGGCCTGCCTGTCGACAAGGTCCGTTCTAATTACTGGATGCATTCTTCATGTGAAACGGGAAAATGTTACTATACAAGATTAAAGCCAGCATATAGATATTAGATATTTAAATAGTCATCCTTGAGAAACAGTGTTTTCTATGTTCTATGTAATTTATGACAGCTTTTTGAAGGCATCAGGTACAACTTATGCAGTATGAAATAACGTGATATGATAGGGTGAAATTGGATAAGTCTTTTGAGTGGTGTCTTTTCAGCGGAATGAAGAATAGAAACTTGATAAGGTTGGGTTATCTCTCTTTGACAAATGCTGAGGAAATAGAGATAGACTGTGGCTCTACAGAAGCCAATTGAGCAGCAATTACAAACAAGATAACAATTTTGCTTCCTTGCTTGAACTTTGAGGAGGGTATAAGAGCTGACAGGAGGAATGGGGATGAGAATGATAAGGAGGCAGGGGAGGCGAGAGGGCATTTTTAATCTCAAAATTATTATATCTGGACTAGTGACTCTTCAAGGTATATCAGATTGCTTTTCCTAATCATTGCACTCTGAGTATGTTTGATCTCCATGATGAACAGATGATTAGTTTTTCATGAAACCATTCAAGCAAAACGCTCCAACATGAGCTGCGGCGAGACGCTGTTGATTTAGCTGTTTGAGAGGCAGCAGGCCCCTCCGTCTACCACACGCTAGCCTGAGCAGGAACCCACATGGGAGTAGGGAGGGGTCAGGCAGGGTCAAGTCTATGGGTAATGATATATCACCTGCCATATATTTAAGGTTTTGCTAATTCTCCTCTCAATTATGACCATTCCTTTGACCCGTTGGCCTTGGAAGCAATGAGGCGACACAATCAATTTGAGCAGGGGTGTACATTTCTGAGAGGGAAATGACACCGTCCGCATGCTGCAAATCACAGATGATCCCCCAGTGTTAACTTGCATATGTGATAATGTCATTGTCTGGCAGAAGGAAGGGCATGAAAATTCACCAAAAGTGACAGAGATATGGTTAAAAAAAAGAAACGTATTATTAAAATGAAACATTTGGCTGTTTTATATTTAAATCCCCGAGAAAATGTGAATATTTTTGTTGACACTATTATCGTGAGGGTCAAGAAAAACCGCAGCAACTTTAAAAGGCCATTCAATCCGATAACACTGCAATATATAATGGCTTACTTCAAGTGATCAGTATTCGATTGGACTGCTACTTTTTTAGTTTTTTTGTGTTGGCTCGAGAAAAAAACGCGAATTTACTTATTTCATGTTTATTTTCATGGAGATATATAGAAAATGCCAATGCCACATACTGTGAAACAGCATTTATAGCCATCCTTTGATGCACCTTTTAAAATACTCAAAATTCAACAATAACATACATATAAAACTCCATACAAGAAACAGTTAGTGAATTAATAGCTTAGTTTGAAAGAAATTTAACCAGCAACTTTCTTGATCAAAAAGTAATTTTAAAGCAAAACGTCCAAGCCTTCTCTAGTTCTGGCGTCTCAGTTGTTAGGCTTTGCTGTTTTCATTTGTCTTATGTGATCATAAATTCATCATTTGGACTATTGGTTAGACAAAAACAAACTATTCGAAGACATCATCTTGGGCTTTAGGAAATCGAAACAGGCATTAACATGTGCAGGGGTTTCTACTTATCTGGTCACTCAGTTGATCACTTCTCTCCAATAGACACTGAATTTGCAGTGACAATAACACAATGTCACAATAGTGAATCCTATCACTGCATATTAAATCATTCTTAATGTTCAGGAGAAGTAGCTCACCAAAGATTTCCTTGAGCATGGGAAATATATCCATTAGTCAGTTCAGAACAATCCCGTTGTGCCATACATGAAGAACGCAAAGCACAACAACTCTCCTCAGATAAAACCCTGCAACCTCTGTACGCAAAAAAAGCTCCGGCATAATAGGATGACAGCTCGTGTGAGCAGAGCGAGGGGGATGAAACGAAGGTGAAATGGATTATTTAACCAACAGAGAGCAGGGAACTGCAGGGGTGTTCAGTTCTCCATCAGTAACTTTGTTCTGCTTGGATAAAGTAGAGAGGAGACAGGAAGTAGTGTGCTCACCTCAGAGCAGCGAGGTACAGGGCACACAGCAGGCAGGCCACAGATGAAGGCTACCCCCCCGCCCCATTTAATTTTCACACTGATTACCTTCGTAGACACCAGCTACAGAGGCAGCATATCATTTAGTCCTGGGCCAACTCACACATCCTGCATACGCCTCGTAGTATGCTCCAGGCCTTGTGTTGGTTTTTTTGGGGGTTTCTTTTGCTTTTTTCTCTACCTTTTGTAAAAACTTTCATTTCTAAACACAACATTAAATACATGAATACATATTTACTGGACTTTCTCCAATCAATACTGATATTTCACAGACTTAGGATTCTTCAATGGTTGTGCCTTATCTTAGCTTTGGTTTTTCTGCATCCAACTTGCTTGCATAAGTGACTTCAAAACAGCTATGAGGGACTGGGTGGAAATGATTAGGACGGAGAGGGGGTGAATAAAGGGGAGGGTTTTGTATTTTTCGTCTTTGCCGAAAGGCGGGCTAGTCTGAATTTTTGGTGGATATTGCGCCAAATATTATTGGTGAGATGCTGTCGTTCAGTACAATGTTGTTCTTGCTTTTAATCATGTAGCCACAATAATAAAGGCTGTATAACTTTTGTACTTTAACAAAGCGGCAGACCTTGATTTCTTTTTATGGGAGAATCCATTACTATTCTCGTGGACATTTTTATGCATATCTGTGCTGTCAGATTCAAATAATATAATAATAATAATAATAATAATAATAAACTTTATTGACTGATAACTTATCAAAAAAAAGTACAAAATCAGAATCAGAAATCCTTTATTCGTCCCACAGCAGGGAAATTTACAGCGCTACAACAGCAGAGGGACAGTGCAGATGAAAAGGAAAATATAAAATAAGTATAAGTAAGAATAAGAATAAGAACACAACCATAGTAAAATAAGTAGAAGCATAATAAAGCAAGTGAACATGTGAGAGTAATACAACTAGCAGCCAGTAATAACAATAATACATAGTAAAAGGGATGTATTGCACAATAATAAATAGTAAAAGGGTGTATTGCACATGAGCGGTGGGACAGTGGTGTTACAGCCCACATTGAGTGTGTGGTGGTCTACCAGGGGCCGTGGTGGTTGTACAGGAAGGAAGGACCTGCGGTATCTCTCCGTGTGACACCGCGGGTGAAGCAGCCTGTCACTGATGGAGCTGTTCAGTGCTGACACACAAAATGCTTTGATTGCATCATTTCAGTTTATTGTCAGTATTAGAATAGCAAATACACAGAAATCAGCCGGAATACATATAAAGACATGTTTTCATTGTACATCCAGTTATCCTTAGGTAGTTGTCTTTAAAGGATGATGAGTTTATTATCTGGGTTTTATGTACAGCTTTTCATCTGTATATTGCTGTCACAGTTCCTACAAAAATGAAACTCACATAAAATGCATAATGCAGTGTTGTTTTGGTTGATGGCCTCATATCCAGCTGCTTTTTTTCAATATATATAGTTTCCTACTTGTGATATTGCATCTTTCTGTGAGTCCAGAGGCTCTCCAGCTTGTTGTTTTCATAGGAACTCTACCAGGATGAGAAAAAAAACTAACAAGCACTTGTCAGTTCTCAACCATCACTCTCGTGACAAGCCACTCTTGTGGACTTCTCCTCTTATCTTCCCTCTCTCTCACCTTGCAGTCATCTGAGAGAGCACATTTCATTGCATTTGTATGTGTGTACATGTGTGAACGTGCACATTTGTGTGCGCCCGCGTGTACATGCCTGCATGCCTGCCTGCATGCGTGTGCCTGTGTGTATACGTGTGCGCTTACAGGTGTCAGAAACTCAACATGATCTTGTCTCCAGTGAAGGCCTTGGATCACCCAGCCCTGCTCACTCCAGACCTGACAGTGCAGCTGAACTAATCAATATCTCTCTGCAGTCAAAGGTGGGTTCTGCCACGAGGCCGCGGGGGTGCACTAATTGATGGAAACTCACCGCCGGCTAGCTCCATGCCCTGGGGTGCTGGAAGACGGAAAGCTAGGGCCTTCCACCGGAATGGAGGGGGAAATAGAAGACAGGAAAGGCCGAGATCATAATCAGGAGGGGGAAAACTGTTTAGTTTTTGTCACTTGTCTGTTTACATGTGTGGCAGTGTGATTTTACATACATGGCCCTTGCTGCTTGTTGGGTGACATATTTTTTCACTTTGGCAGTTTTTGGCAGACTTTCGTCTTTTATTCTGAAGGGGCAATAATGTTCAACATAACAATGGCCTTTTGGTACACAGGTGCAAAACCTGAGGTGGAATTTTCTTTTTTTTTGTGAATCAATTTGGTGGGTCATCATGCCTAAGGAACTGGCATTGCATAAAAAAAAAGGATTTCATTAGTCTGGTTTTTTTTTTATATAAGAGAAATATGTATTGGATTATATGACAGACTTACCAAGGATTACAAACGTCAAACATGCCATACTTTTCTATTAATAACCGCTATTGATTTTAAATAAATGGATAATAACGGTCATATTATACTTTGGCAATGCATTTATTACTATACTTTTTAATTTGATGCTTTATATTCACAATGATAAGCCGTTAATTAGTGCGGTCTTCTGTGAGCACCCTTATAAACCCTCGCGGAAGAATCTGCTGTGTAGCAGCTATGAGTCTTCTGTTGCCGGTGTTATAAAAGTGTTATAAGCCAATCTTTCCTTTGTCTCTAGTTCAAGAGACTTTGTAGCACATCCATTATCACGTGTAGAATAATCACCACTATCAGAGTTTTCAGGCAAGAGGAGAAAAAAAAAACAAGTGTCCCATAAGAAATAAAAGATAATTTGAGAGAATGCCCACTGACTTGCCTCTTCTTAAGAATATATTGTTATGGTGCAGACTAAGCGCGCCATGATAATTACCATCAATAATTGAGTAAGGGGAAATGGTAGAAAGAGCTGCATTCAATGCCTGCTAAATGTGCCTGAGAGATGCTGAGATGGACAGTCTGGCTAGCTAGCTAATTTGGCTCCTTTTTATGTGGCACTGAAGATTATCTTTATGTTTCCACCCGCTTAGCTTTGGCTCTTATGAAACCTGGGAAGAGAATGCCTAGTATTTCCTGTTATTGCCATTTATCAATTGTTTGGTGGTACGTATCGATCCCAAAGAGCATCAAAACAACATAAAGTGAAATGCTTGAAATGCATGTCTCATCCTGTAGGGCATAAAAAACTCATTTATGAAGAAGAGCCTTTGACTTGCTTTTATAAAGAACACGAATACAAAGCTATAACTGTCTTGATTGATATCACATTATCATAGGTTTGTGACTGAACGTTTACAGACATAAAAAGCAAAAAACTGGCCTCATCTCATGCTATGGCGTAAACATTGTTAATATAAATCTAATTCTTATTCTTACTACGGTTATTAAATTATTATTATAATTTTTTTATATTTTAAAAAGCACATTTCCATTTGCACATGTGTAGTAGGCCATGTCTTTAGAAGCAAACACTGTAGGATCAAGGGAAAGTTGCTTCTTTTTTGCTTCCGTGTTGTGTATATTATGCTGACGATTACCTTTCTGGAATTTCGAGACTGAGATAACCTTAATGCAGAGATGGCCGGAGGGCAGTTGTTGCCAACAGCTGTTGCTCGAGCCTTTGGAAGAGGGAGCTTGCCTCTAAAATAGGCCAGAGATCTGTTGAGGTCCAGTAATGCCTCTCAATAATATGATCAGCAAAAAATCGGCCAGGGAGAACTGAGGGAAAACTAATCTTGAAAAGCGCCGCATTATCGAACTGAAGCAACCTGATGAACATGTTTGCTGCAATATGTGGCAACATTTGCAACAGACTGGGTATTATGATTGAATTGGAAGACCTTATATACATTTATATATACAGTATATAAGGCATATATACAACATATTTGTATATATAGATTCGGACATGGGTTTTCAACAACGCACAAGCTGAAATGTGAAGCAGCCATGATGCAGCCTGTGTGTAAAGGACTGGAGAGTCTTCCACAACAAAGAAAGTTCAGAGTCAGTATTGACTGAAAACGATAGGCAACCCCCCCGGGAGTAAGGTGCACTTTCCAAAATGTAAATCAGGCCTTCCCTGAGACACACGGGCCTCTCCCTCCCCTGCTGCTCAGAATGCTTTGCCATTCACCTTTAAACAGCAGAACAATAATCAATGGAGCATTATTAATGCTGAAATCATTCATGTGCGCTCCTGTGTTACCCTGCTGAGTGTAAAGCCACTGAAGTCACGTAGCCTATACACTGGATTGCATTATATGCATAACATGGTAGGAATGTACGCTTATCATAGCTGCATACACTGACCTGAGATCTATATTTATCCAAAAATCATGACAGGGAATGTGTTACCATCCACGAAAATCTTAAAATGACATTTGTAATCACCCAGAGACCTTATTGTTTGTTGATCATAAACTATTAAGGAAGATCAGATCCTCCCGAGGCCTTTGATAGCTTCGACTCTCCTACACTATCCTCTTTCTCCACATTTCTCTGAATCCCTTAGGTTTTGGGCACCGGTATCAAGAATTTCATTGTTGAGAAAGAAAAGAATCATGTATGTATGCTTCAATCTTTAATAAGCCATGTTTCCTCGCCGTGTTACACAGAATCCCTGACTCCATCCCTCAAAGATCCTGGTGTACATTTTTCACCAGCCATGTCTCTGTTTCTTGTTCGTGAGCTCAACACACAGAAGGCGATCCCTTCTGTGGAGTACAGCTCGGCATATTTATCGGACATTAGAGGAGGCGAGCGAAGCGGCGGGGCTCAGAAAAAGTGAGAGGAAAGGACTGAGCGCTCTCCTTCATTACAGTGGCCAGATATAAATCAAACTAATTATGGAGCCACTACAGTATCGAACCCATGGAGGGGGAATGAAATCAGAGGCAGGTCGCAGCTCAACACAGAGCGAGTTAATGAAAATATTAATTACCTGATGATATACTGGGATTCTGGACCCCCACCCCCTCCCACCTCGCTCCCTCTCAAACCCCCTACCACAGAGAGCGTTTGTTTTAATTGAGTAATAATAAGACTGTTACATTTGGCTGAGTCACTTGATTTGAGTGGGTAATTGACCAATAAAGGCCCATGATAGCCAATTATAAATCCAATGTAGCACTAATTACTTAGCAACTCTTAAGTGTCTGACTAACTCCGAGAACATAACACTTCAGTGCAGATGGTTATTTTAAAATGTCATAAAATAAAAGCCATGTGAGTTTACCGAGTAAGTTCGATCCGCGTGACGGATGCAAAATGTGTCGCCCTCAGCAACTCTGTCTTTCTCTCTGTCAGGCACACAAACGTCACCTCTCACCTCACATCATGGTGTAATTTGCTGTTAATATCAGATTTTGGCCTCATGATCGATTTCCTCTGTGTTTTCATTCTGAATTATTCAGTGGTACACTTTATCTCCTCACCTTCCCCTCTCCGCGGAGAGCCGCCCCTCTCCTCACCCTCCCCCTGCCAAACAATTTGTCCCGCTGGTCAATAAGTGGGTGAAATTTGGATCCTGACGGTGCGGGACAGGGTGACTTGTAGGGTGTGGATGTGAGGGTGGGGGGATCCAGACAGATAATATTGCACAACAGTCAATCATGGTAATGAGAGGAGGTATCAACAGTAGTCTGGTCTACTGAGGTTTGAGGCAGAGGATGTGTTGAAGTTCATGCTATTCTTAGGATCCGTTCATTTATTCTCCTAAATGAATGAATGAATGAGTCCTTCTGGGCTCGTGCTGAGGATTTTTGAACATGTTCATTATTTTATATCCAAATTAAAATAGCTTTCTTTGAATTGGTCAATTCAGTTTATTTGTACTTTAATTAATATTCAGTTTGTCATTTATTTTTGTCCAATTCTTAGGTTGGGAACTACTGATTACAATTAGACCAACTAACAATTATTTAAATCATCAATTATTTTCTCAATTGATCAATAAGTTGTTTGGTCTAAAAGATGCTAGTCACAGTCTCCCAGAGCCCAAGGTCACGTCTTCAAATGTCTTGTTTGATATGATCAACAGTCCAAAACCCAAACATATTCATTTTGCAACGATATAAGACAGATAAAAGGAGAACATCGTCTAATTGGAGGAGCAAATTTGGAGAGTTTTGCTTGAAAATCAAAAATAGTTTCAGCTCTACACCACATGATCCTGTCTGAAGCTAATAATGACATTAGTTGGCTGATTTATTAATATGTTTTATTTATCCAGGACGATGCTCATTGATCAACAAAAAAAAGAAGCACCAAAGTTATACTGCTAAGTTCCATGTTGTCCATAGCCAGATGTGAAAAAGGACATTTTCCTTCAAAATCACGTAGATGTGGGTCAACATACGGTCTTAACTTTTGCTTTTTGCTTGAATAACAACAAAAGAGATGTTTAGACATCATGCCCTGCAAACAATAAGAAACGACACAAACCTAAATGTACAAGTGAGTGTTTATAATTTTCCAAGGTGGAGGTTTGGAAGACAAAACTGATGATCCACATTTTTAATTCTTCTAGATCATTTTAACCTATTAATTAATAACCTGGCCAGTCATTACTGAAATGCCACCAAAACCATGCTCTGAAACACTGGATGCGTCAATGTGACCGGTGCTCATACCTCAAGCATAATTACTCATCTCAATTTATCCAGCGTGATGAGGTGACGCGTTTAGTCCGCTACCTATCTGGCTCACAGCGAGTCAATCAATGAATTTCACATAGTTCGTGGCTTTGCTGCATTCAGAGTGACAGGCTAATCAGTGCTTTGTCAAAGTCGACTCCAGCTCCACCTGTCAAAGCGGTCTCCATTGGAGCCGATGAGGTCCCCCGAGCAATAAAAAGGAGAGCTGATTTCACAACGTGTGACGTTGTGGACGCTGAGGACATAACAATCAATGTCGGAACATGTGGTATTGATGAGAGGTGTCAGAAATGGCTGGAACTTACATGGGATCCTGCAGACACTCGGTGGGTGTCTCTTGGGCGGGATCATGATTAATACACAGTGTTTTGAGGGGTGTGGGAGGGATGTAAGGCAGCAGCAGCATGAAGGGTCTATTGGCTGTAGCAGAGACTGTCTGGTGAACTGTAAAGTCTTAGGATCTTAGTGAAGTGCCTTCAAAGAATTTGTCCAACTTTTACCTGCTTGCTTTGCTCTGTTAAACTGCTGCTAAAGACGATCACACTTCACACTTCAGCACTGCCTTGGAAGAGGACAGAGGGGGTTTTTTTTGGGAGGGGGGGGTTTCGCAGTGACATGAACACCAGCCAATGGTGCTGCACTTGTCATCGTTATTGTGTGTTGGCTGGTCGATGGGTGACACTCAGGTTGAGGTGCTGATCTAACAAGCGTGTCATGAGTCGGATATTCCAGTAAGGGGATCCAGAGGATGATGTTACAGTCTGAGTAACAAGAGGCTAATAAGATCACAGAGAGACGATCAATGGCCAGTAAGCTGAGCTCTCCTTTTGTCTCCCTCTCTCTCAGACACTTGTTTCCTCTTGCTGTTGAATGCTGTCGGATTCTGCACAGTTCTCAAAAAACTCCCTCCACAAATCATTGGATATGACGTCATAGGTGCTTTAGGGAGAAAGTGCAGATTCTCCAGTTATATTTAGAATTTCTGGTAAAAACATAGAAATGCATAGAGTAAAAGATCATTGGTGTGAATGTGTGTGAGCACATGCTTTTTGAACTTACAGTATATCTTTGTGAGGACCAAATGTTTTACCAAAATCAGCGAGCGGAGAAAGCCTCCAACACAAGGACATTTCATTTGGATCTTCACTTTGACTCAGGGCTTTGGTCATGTGGGTATAAGTCTAGAAGGCTTTGAAATTAAGCCCAGGCCCAGGGTGAGGTTCTAGGATTTAGAGTTTAAACGATAAGTCAATTAATCTATTACAGAAAATGTATCTGCAACTATTTTGATAATTGACTTAATGTTGGAGTCATTTTTTCGAGCGAATTGACAAAAGCTTGCTTGCTCCCGCTCCTCAGACATTTGAAGATGTCACCTTGGCCATCGAACCATTTTGTCTATATTGTGACATTTTAAAGATCAAACAACTCGATCGATTAATCAAGAAAAAAAATTAGTAGACTAATCAATTATGAAAGAATCATTAGCTTTGCATGAAGTTTTTGTAACAATTGTTACAGTTTGGCTTTGTATCAGCAAAACTTTGACGGTTGGGTCTATTTTTCATTAGGATTCAGTGGTTTACTTTATGTAATCTGAACACGACTTACATTTTTGATTCATGAAAATCATAACTTGGTTTGAGTTTGTATATATTCAGTAATAATCTTGTCACATATTGTAAGCTGTGGTTTCATTGGCACATGGTGATTTGCACATTAAGTTGCTTAGTTTATGTGCATCTGTGGATGTTTGTGTGTTGAAACGCAGGAGGGAGGAAGTAAATTGTGACCCCCCCCCCTCTGTCATGGGAGCAAAAAATCAAATTGCCATCAATCATCCAATTAGACTTCTGTTGTCTTGCTAAATGAGCCATGGGACTTTGAAGTTACACAGTGGAGTTAGTATCTTTAGAGGGAGGGGGAGATGAGAGACCGAGTGAAGATTCTCCGGGAAATGACAAATCAAGGTTCATTTAATGCCATTCTTCACAGGGCTGCACTATGAAATGCTACCACTGCTATTGTGCTACTATTTTTATTGTCACTGACATTTAAGGACTAACTCTTCAATCAGGTCAAGTCAAAGTCAACTTTATTGTCAATTTATCTGCTGTGTGATACAGACAGGGAGATCGAAATGTCGTTTCTCACAGTCCCAAAGATATATACATATATGTATACATACATACACACCTGAACACCCACTTATATATATATAAACACACGACAAACTATCTGCACACAAAGTGTCTGGTGTGTGTGTGTGTGTGTGTGTGTGTGTGTGTGTGTGTGTGTGTGTGTGTG
>CALSBV010012174.1:10367384-10386579 GCA_943590825.1 Bovichtus diacanthus | reverse complement strand
CACACACACACACACACACACACACACACACACACACACACACACATACATACGCCTCTATATCATTTCGTGGATGATTTCAGTCCCATTTCATTGTATTCAGGCTGGGTGTGTACAGAGGTAGCTGGATACAAATTTGACACCCGGCCGATCGGCAGCTGCCGGCTGTTTAATCAACAGTGATGAATATTTGATGGCGTGGCGGCGGGCAAACGGTGGCCGACACTCTCCTCATTATCGAAGTCCATGTGTACAGAGGAAGATATTCAATATCTACCGATGGGGAACTGGCCTCTCTCAGACACATGACATGCCCTCACAGTTCCTCAACGGGAGAAAAAAACAACTAGATGTTATATATGTTGTGCAAGAAAAAGTTTTCTTTATGGGGAAAAAAAAATGTACTTAAAAAAACAACAACAGAGGATATTTGCCTGCTGAGAGTAGACTCAACGTTTGAGAGTTGAAAAGCATTACTAAATAAAAATATATATAGCATATAGTAATCAATTAATAATGAATAATATTGTTTTGGTCAATGAAGTGGTGGACATTTCTTTTTTAATATTGTTTTTAAAGTGTAATAATTGCCTCTGATGTACGCACCAGAGTAAAGGAGTGGATCCTAACAAACTATGTAAAAATCTTTTTTTTTTAAAATAAAAAATAAGCAAGTACTTTAACACAGAGTGAATCTTTGAAGAACGAATTCCATACAAAGACTTTATTTTCTGTACAGTATGATGTTCAGCACCAAGGCCAGCGACATGGGCAACAGCACCAGTCCTTAAGCCTGAAGAGGGTCCTCTGCTGTAGCTAATCCACATTTTGAATATTCCAGCGGAGCATACACTGAACTTCCTGTGATTTATGAATGTTATGAATTTGTGGTATCAAAAGCTAAACATTTGAAAAAAAATTTATTTAAGATGTTTTTACTTTTATAAAGAAAAAGGGCTGTGTGAGAATGTCTAGCATGTGTTTGTTTGCTTGTTTGTTTTATAAAAGTAGCCAAACTAACTGAAGCCATTATAAAATTGTATACATAAATCAGAAATAGCAAAACTATGAGATGTATGGAGATGACGTTTTTTTTTTACCTATAACTTGAATCCACTCGCGTTTGTTCGAATTTACGCTCGCCTTGATGTGGAATCTCCTTATATGGTGTTGTCTTGCCTTTTGTTTCCGGTCGCGTGCCCCCTCTTTTTATACCGCGCGCCTTCTGTCTGCAGCACGTGTGGGTAATGACGACGGGGAAATGGGCTCAATACAAGGGTTCAAAGAGCACTTCGCCCGGGGATATGACGGCTCTTAAGAGGCAGGACTTGGGATACAAATGACATTTAGCTAGTACGGCAGATTTTTGCATAAAGTGACATTTAGGTGGCAATACGTATTTTTTGAACGAGGTGAAACACCCTGCGACGAACCAGTGCAGACATTGACGAGTGTTTTGATGTTTTAGTGGTGCGCTTCATCAGCATGGATGTCAAACGTTTGGGCCACGCAAATAGGGGGTTAAAACATATCCGCTTTGTTTTGAGGATGTCCTCGGATTGCCGTCCACAGTTTCCACACCGAATGCAAGATTAACATATTAGGATTAAATTAAGAAGCCTACTCCTGAAGATAATTCGACGACCGAGGAGTTAAACATGTTAAATCTAGAGGCTGTAGTCTACAGCTTTTGAGTACTTGTTTCATTTCTTTTTAGACAAATGCAGATGTTGCAAATGACCTACAGTAGCCTAAATGTCAAAAAAAAAAAAAAGTTGACGAATCATTTCAAACAGCTGCCAATCACAGACATCACAGACAAATTAATGTTCTAGTCAAACTCAACAGCAAGTCATTTAACTCGTTAGACACTTTTAGTGGTTAAGTGTTGTGTTTAATCGGTTAATTCAAGTATTGCACGCTCTGGTTGGCACGTGGCTGGTGACTGATGCCCCATACAGATCAGCAAGAGCGAGAAGAAGAAAGTGTTTGAGTCGTGCATGGTGAGAACAAATAAAGCTGCAAAGTGGCAGTGTGATGGCTTTCAGTTGTGTGTTCATTTTTGTTCAGGAAGTGTCACTTGGAGTGGACACTTTTGGAAACGTTGAGCAGTTAAAAAAAAAAAAAAAAAAAAAAAAAAAAAGATTGACGTAACCTGACAATAGGATTTTAAAGTTTGGTGCCACATCCTGGATTGCATACAAAATAAGTTAAAGAGAAACTGCAACAGATGGCGAACTTGGAGAGTTGAATAGGTGCAAATGAACATATGGAGGGTTTTGATTTCACAACTTTAAGTGTCACACTACAGCTGGATAGACTGTGCAGGAAAATTCTGTAAAGCACAAAAACCGTATATTTGGCCAATACAGACTCCAGATGTTTGGATGCTATTGTACTCTAATTAAAACTGCTATCTTGTTTTATTTTTTTGGTTCCAGATTCAGAGTGTGTGGTACTGTCTAAGCTTCTTGGCAATTGGATTTCAACTTCCTCCATCCTGTGTGTGTGTGTGTGTGTGTGTGTGTGTGTGTGTGTGTGTGTTTAAACTGTTATCTGGTCAAAGGAAGATACACTCACGTGGTGACTTGATGGTGCGTTTGTTTTAATGATCTTAATTTTAAAACGGCAACCACAGGATTCAAGTAAACAATAATGGCACAAATGCTAACCTAACCATCACTATTTCAAATAGTTACGTTTAAAAAAATTAATCTAAACAAAATATTTTAACAGTCACGTTTTGGATATTTCAGTTGTTTCATCCTCCATCCCCGTCTAGACTACAGAAAACTTTTTCAGCTCTGGCTTTTTGTTAACAGATGCTACAATAAGAAGATGTGTGCTGGCAGACTTTGATCTTTGTGTGTGTGTGTGTGTGTGTGTGTGTGTGTGTGTGTGTGTATGTGTGTGTGTGTGTGTGTGTGTGCTCCATACAAATATGAATCATCTAAATTGTGCTTTTGGGTATGCAGGCTACCTGCATATCCGTGAAGCATACATATCCATTTTTTTTATCTGTCAGTAGCTACATGACAAGAGGTCAGCCCCTCAAGATCAAATATTTTTCTTACTAAATGACGGATTTATTAGACAAATAAGTTTTTCGTCTGACTCTGAACCCTCTGTGATTGAAATATACCCCTGTGTCAACAGCGTCGCCTCTCAAACCGGGTCCCGGGCGATGGAGGGCTACCACCGCGGATTACTGAGCAAATATAAGTGGGAAATGAGTGCAGATCTGGGGGATCTACCCATCCACAGCCACGGTTTGACATTTCCGTCCAAAGGCTAACCTTGCTGCGCATTGTTGGATCAACGGAGCCCCTCGATGGGAGCTCTTCTTTTTTTTTCTTTTTGTTTTAAGATACTGCAGAAGTAGAACAAATGTCAAAACAAGGACAAGAACCAACGCAGTATATGTCTGCTCTGCATTTCTTCTTTTCTTTTTTCTTTTTTACTTAAGCTTAGTGTTGTAATTATAATGATCTAATCCATTTTAACCTGGGCGCCTAACAGCTGCGATTAGGGTAGGCCCACTCCCTTCCGCTCAGAGCTATAGTAAAAAGTCGTGCACTCGTAAATCTAAGCGCCTGCGTAACCATAACGTGTGGTGAAATCATTATTTGGCGACGTGGTGTCAGAGACTCTCTCATCTCGTCTGTCAGGAATCCAATTTCCTTTTATTTACATCCACGGTATAGATTAATTACTCCCCCCGACTAGTAGCCTGAAGGAATTAAGTTATGAGATCCTTTGGCTCCATGATTAATCAATCGCGGCCTATGCAAGGCTACGAAGGAGGAAGGAGAGCTGATTAATGTGATATGATCGCAAACATTGTTACATAAGAGCCTAATAATAATAATAATAATAATAATAATAATAACAATAATAATACGGTCATAATACAAGTAATTCACATTAAAACTATGTTTTGGTTTTATGTGATCAATTTGAAATTAAATTGAGCACCAAAAGCATCATGGGATAGGACAAGGGGGGATGGTGGTGGCGGGGGGGGGGGGCAGTCAGCTGAACGATCTTGACATGCATATAGGGGAAGGCCTTTGCAGGCCCTGGCAATAACAATACCTACGATCAGGCGATGCTGTGGCTCACTATTGATGGAGTTTTAAGGGTTATGATATCGGTAAAGTTACTGATGAAATATCCCCCTGATTAATAGAGGACTCTGTCGTAACGGGCTGACATATGGTAGGCGAGGCAGCTGGGGACGGTACCTCGAGCATCCCCTACGGCCATTAACATATTAGAGCCTATTGTGCAGGCAGACCGTCCGACTTCATCCAGAGCCCTTGTGCAGAGAGACAGCACCCCAGAGCTGTTTGATATAGGCTTTCAATAATGCATTGCGTTTCAATCCGCCAACGGAGCTGTTCGTGGTGCTGAAATTATTGCCATGTGGCACGTGTGGTGCCGCGCGTGGAGTGTGTTCAGTGCCAGCGGTGTTGTGTTACTCTCGGTAGGTTGTGTTGGATAGAGAAAAACTTTGAACTCGTAAGATTAAAAATAGATAGACAGCTACAGACACGTGCACATATATAAATGCACGCACACACACCTGCTACAGTAAGGAATAAACACTCACTATTCTTAAGCAGATGTTGCCTTGGCTGTGTGAATTGGTCCAACGCTTCAAAAAATAAAAAAATTGCGAATTGATTAAGAATTTGCATGTGCATAACCTAAATCGAAAAAACCTGAAAAAAAAAAAAAAACTCTAAATATTGTCTCCCTAAATCAGATGAAACATCCGGGTAAAATATTCTGTGGCTTCCCATTAAGTTTCTTAGGAGCTAAATAAAAAAATAATGTACATGTTCCTTCTAATCAGCTTTACAATACAATTATTAAACGTTTGGCATTATTTCTTAAACTTAAAAAAAAATTTTTAAAAATAAAGCGATCCAATTCAGTGTGGAGTTACAACACCACGACGTATTGCAATGACCTACAACTTACCATTAAAAAAAAGACTTTAGACAAACTGACATTGGGATGTAAATATGCTATACCCGTGCACATCTCGTGCTAAACATTGATGATTAACAAAGAAATCAGGCAAACATTTGTTACTCACGTTAAAGAATCGCTCAATCTTCTGTCCATGTAGCCAAAAGCTAAAGAAAAGCAATAAGGAGCAGCTTTCTCTGCTGCTAAACCGGACTTCCTTCATCCGCCTGCATCCACTGAAAACCCCCGATAGCTGTCTGAAAATATTGCATTTTATATCAGCAAATCGCTATTAATATTGCATTACCTGCATTTTTTAAAAAGAAATGCGTTTTTATAAATTCAGCGGAAAGTGAAGCATCAAAAGAAATATATATGGAAGTATAGAGTGCATAGAAATATTTGCAGGAGGGTAGAGGTCACACAGTGGTCATTTTAGATAAATAAATCTACTTTTCTTCTTCTTTTCTTTAATTTATTCTCTCTCTCTGTCTCTCTCTCTCCCTCCCTCTCTCTCCCTCTCTCTCCCTAGTGTGAAGAGGAGCCGCTTTAATGTCGCTGTTGAGTTATTCTGACTCTGTTGTGAAACTTCATTAAATGTTGATTGTCAGGCCCGTTTCGACACAGCAAAAGGCGTAACTTTATCTTAGTTAAGAATTCCAGACGTACAAATCAATGTTCCATTTAACAGCCTATTCTGCTGTAATTAAACACATAGGTGCTAACATTCAAATATATGGGCTAACTAAAGCAACAACATACCAATGCCCTCTTTTAACCAATAATTATTATGATAGTTATTAGATTAATACACTTATTCTGTTGTGCCATTTAAAACTATAAAATGACATAAATGTGTACACACTTTGTGTGAATGTATTATTATTATTATTAGTAGTAGTAGTAGTAGTAGTAGTAGTATTAGGTTGGTATTATTAATTTTATTACATTACATATTGTTTACATTTTCTACATTAATTTGGCAAAAACATTTATTAAATTTCAGTTTTAAAATGTGACAATGGCCTGCAGTATTTTTCATCTGACAATCATTAATGTTGATGTGGTTCGCCTCCCAAGCAAGCAAATTCACTTAGCCATAAATTAGACACACTTTGGAGATATTCAAGCATTATTTCGATGAATGAACGTTTTTATCTCGATTGTAAAAATGCAAGAGAAAACGGTCAAATTAAATAATTTCCAATCATAACCGACCTCACATCTAAAATCGAATAAGGTCTCAATTGACATCGAGTTGTGGCCATAACAGCAAGTTAAACTATTCCACCAATATGTACATTAAAACCTTAAAAATGGTGTTCAGTGTGGGCCCAATCACAACCAGAAAAGCATCGTTTTCTTTTCTTCAATTTATTAGAAGATTGCTGGAACACACCTCCCTGTTGAATTTGGCTTACAGGATGAATAGTACCAATGAAAGTAAGAGGACAACAGAGGAGAGTGGAGAAGTTGTGAGAGAGGGAAGGAGACAGTGGGACATTTTCCATGATGCACACGTCGCCGCAGTTTTGTAAACATACTTGTGCACAAAGTAAAATATTACTTACACAACGTTTCCTTAACAATTAACACGACAAACAACGTGGTGATCTTAATGTGAAAACAGGCATTTAACAGTGACTTACACCATCCACAAAATAAGGTCTATCAGTAGACAGCTCTACCTGTACGCAGTGATTCTTTATCCAATGCATAGAGTGTTTGCACTACAAACTGAAACACATGAAATAAAACAATTGTTGAGTTTCTTTCACCGTGATCTCTCCTCGATGAAGCAGACAAGGCTCTCGTGCTCTCTGGGTCTGTTTGAAACTTCTCCTTGTGGTGCCAATGGTGTCGATAGACCCTATAATTTATTTCCAAAAACACAGGAGCTCACCTCTGATAAGTGACAAAGTGATGTCTGTATATACAAAACCATTTCGACATAAACCAATCTATAAACCTAAAGGGGTCTTTTGTGCAAATTCAAAATAAATATATCTCTAGATGTGACAGCCTATAGAGGCTAAATTGCCGCCCATGAATGAGGATTTCATGCAGGCCTAAAGATGTTTTTTCGTTCGCCATAAAAAGTTTGCAACTAAATTTGAGTTTATAGCAGCCTCCAAATAAGAATAAACGAGCACATGAATAAATGAACAGATTCATGAATTATTCTATACCAACAACGACAAAAATCAAACCAAAAACACAGTTCAACAATCAATGAGGTAATTCGTAAATGGCTATACTTCAAATCATAGGCCTATACGGAGAAAATAACTCTCTATAGTATTAAGCAAATTACCTCTTTCCACATGTTTTGAAAGGCAATGTCGACGTCGCTAAACTTTTCCCTCGTAACAACTGAGCGAAACTTGTGTAATCTGTTATTTGCATACTTCACATTCACCAATAACGTGAAAATAAACAAGATATATGAAGCCTCATAGAATGGGTATCTAAAGCCCATTGCGCACCAACGTGTAAAATCGCTGGAGACAAAAGACTGAAAATGGTGTCTTAGTGTCCCTTGGTCCCCAAATTCAGTCACACAACTTTTTTTTTTTGTTTTTCCTTGTCTTTGCCCATCAGTGAGCAGCGGAAAATTTCAACCTCTTCTGCTTCTGTCTTTGGTTACAAAACCACACTCGCACCACATTTTTTTTCAGGTCCAACTTTTCTGCTATAGCTGCTATTTTCTCGGACGACGGTCGAGGCTGTACGGCGAAGTACGCCTCCAAAGACCTCTTTTCTGGGGCCGCTATCGAGGTCCTCTTGCGTTTCTTTTCCCCTCCGTTGAAAATGTCAGGTTTGCTCATTTTCTCCCTCTGGGCCCCCTCGGCCTCCTCCAGCCAAGCCTGGAGGATAGGTTTGAGCGCAATCATGTTGTTGTGGGAGAGAGTTAACGACTCGAATCGACAAATTGTACTTTGGCTCAGTGATCCCACGCCGGGGATTTTGAGATTAGCCAGAGCGCCTCCTACGTCCGCCTGGGTCACCCCCAGCTTGATCCTGCGCTGCTTGAAGCGCTCCGCGAAAGCCTCCAGCTCCCTTGGGTCTGTGTCCGAGTCATTGATGGAGGGGAGTCCGGCGTTAGTGAGTCCTGGGCCGCATTGACCCCCTCCGTGATGGCCCGGTAAGAGCCCGTGGTGGGTGAGGGGCGAGTTCATGCTCATAGCCTGGTGGGAGAGGTGACTCAAGCCGTGCATGTGAGAGTGCGGATGGGCAGAGGAGGTGGATATGAGTCCTCCGCCACCACCTCCACCGCCGCCGCCGCCACCACCACCACCTCCGCCAGACCCGTCGTGCGCACCGGACATCAGGGAGAGGGACGGCGAGGTTATGTGGTCCATGATGTCCTGTGGCTCCAGGTTTGGATGGTGGTGGTGGTGATGGTGGTGGTGGTGGTGGGCCAGTGGCACCGTGGATGTGGACGAGCATGGCACCGTGCTCATCGTGTGGTAGGTGGCGTCGGGCTTGAACGGATGCGTCTTGCCCTGGGACACGGCGATATCCACGGCCGCCAAAGCCTCAGCCCGGGCCAGCAGGGTCTCATCCAGGCTCGCAAATATGTTGCTCTGTAGCTGCAAGGGCGGAAATTAAAAGGGTGAGGAGATGGAAATGAATTGGTGTGAAATGGGTAAGAAAAGGAAAAAGACACGGAGATAAAAAGGAAGACGTCAGAGAAAAGAAAAAAAAAACATTTAAAAAAAAATATGCCAGTCGGGACTTTTTGCGACACATAACACAGCCAGAGTATTCCTTCCGAAGCGGCAAGTCATCACAATTAATACAAAGACAGTAAAGCCAGGCTTTGCGTGAGCATGCTTTCAAAAAGGAGACCTTTCGAGTGATTGCCGCGGAATACATGAAAAAAACATTAAGTGCGCGTCTTGGCTGAATGTGCCTTGGAGCACCCCTTGTTATTACGCACAGACAGCGATCCTAGGCATGCAGCCTAGGCACGAAAAAAAAGGACAAAGTCGAAGTTTGCTGTTTGTTATTTACCTGTGGAGTATGTAGACAGGCTCTCCTTATAGCTTCCGAGCTGGAATGCAAAGTGGTGTACTTGTGCTCGGGTAAAGAGGGATGCATGGCGAAGTGCGGCTGTTTGCTGTTCATGGACATCATCTTGGCGAGCTTCTCCAATTAAAGTGCACGGGAAGAAGGGGGGAAAGCTGCTACAAGAGCAGGAAAATAGTCATAGATACACAGTGATCCTTTGCCTATCCAGTAATGATGCAGTGTAGTTCGCTGTGTAGTGCGCCGAGTGCAGCCTTGAGCCCGGAGATCACAGAGATGCCTGCAGTCTCTCAGACGCACTTATCTGTCTACTGTTTCCCACTGCTGGGGATGAGAGAGGCTCTTACACCTGAGCGCCTCAGATCTCGTCAAGCCCGTGCTTCGGCTGCTCTCGCGAGACATAAACTGCCAGAACAGTGAACAGGCTGACAGATAAAAATTTTTTTAAAAACTGCTCATAGGGCAGGCTGTAACATCTGGAGACGAGACGCCTGCGTTTTTAAGGGCTCACTGCACTCATCCAGCCACCGAACTGCGCCGGTCCCAATGCCTTTAGGCCTTATTCTTTACCGAGAGGCCGGGAACCATTGACTTAACGCCATTTATTTTAGCTGACATAGATTTTTGACAATTTATTTTTTTTATTTTTTTTATCCATCTGATTTCAGGAAGTTGTTTTAATATAGAGTTAAGAAATATATTTCTAATGCAAAAGATAACGATGCATAGCATAAAAGAAACATTGCAGTGTAACATTTTTATAGTTCTTGTATTTACTTTCAGTTGTTCACACCGATGCCACATATGTAAATGTCCAGGTTAAGCGCTTTGACAGCAGGCTGTGTTCTCGGCCTGTCCCGTCTGTCTCTCATCTTAACCCTGGAAGTAATGAGACCGCCGTCTTATCATTAAAGCCCATCATCGCCAGATGAGCACTAAACAAATTGATTTAATACACCAGCGTAACCTTGTACACAGTCTTTACCTAAATTAATTAATCCCAATGAATTAACACTTCATTTATTCAAACCACAACGGTTACCCAATTAAAATTTCATGCAGCGATTAGAGGTATGTGAAATATACATGATATCGTTAAATCTGCATAATAAATAGGGCGCTTTCTGCTACAATGAAATTACTGTGCGTGTGAGGTCTCTAATGTGTGTCGTTATAGGCTACAACACGCTTTTATCGGCATGAACAGGCCATGCGTTTTCGACTTTTAATAACAGCAGATTCATAATTATTACCATTTTATGTAATGCAAATCATCAGGAGAGGAACACCAACGAGAGTAATATGACAATGGCCACCAAATATTTGTCCCAAATTCCACAAGAAATCAAAATATGGACAATTCACCACAAAATAGTAGCTTATGGTAGCCGATGTAAATGATCAATACCGAGTATTAGGCGACCAGAATCATGTGATCAAGGCACTGCAGAAAGAAAAAAAAAAAACGTGCACACAAAGGAAAACAAAGTTTCATACATTTTCTCCTTGCATTACTATTTTATTTCCCAACACACTCTTACATTGCAATATTTATTTCAAAATATCAGTTTTTCATGATGGTCATGTTCATCTGTCTTGCATGTCATCATAAAAACGATTACAACGAGGACCACGTTTGCTAAATACCTTGAAATGACAAACGCATACAAGTAGGCTGAAAGTTTGAAAATGTCTGCATCAAAACTGGTGCTACAGCATAACAAAGAACAACACAGAAGTGTTGGTCAGATTACAACAGACAGAATTTTAGACTGTAAAGGCTGGTCTTATAAGCATTTAACTGCCACTGAGACCTACAAGTAGACTACACAAAAAAACAAACTATCTGACGAACCTGTCCTGTATTTGTCTTAATTCATACAATATAAACAGACAAAATGACAATAACTTACACAGGAGCATCATATTCACAAATGTATTCTGAAGCAACACTGAGTTAATGTTTTTCAGCTGCGTGTGGTTGTGAAGCCTGACCAAAACACACTACAGGGCACGGGACAGTGAGGACACACAGGTTCTGTTTTTAAAACCTTCACATGAGCTTTGAAAGTTTCGTGGGACTGCTTGTGTTGAAGGGACTGTGAGACTTCCTCTTTGTTGGCTGGCTGATGTTCAGTGCGTGTCTCTCTCTTGCTGTGTTCACAGGTTTACCAGTGCAGCTGGGGGAAGAGGAGGAGTTTACATGATCATGGTCTTGGCTTTCTAGACTGAGAGAGCCAGAGGGACCGGCCTTATTGTCTTCCAGTGAGTCGAACAGCAAATCAAATGACAGCTCGTCAGTCTGAGAGGGCCCCCCATGTCCTGTACTGTCAAGGACATGGGCGTCGCTCTCCCTACCAGACACTAATGCAGCAAAACTTTCCTCTGCAGCACCTTTTGGAGCCTCTTTGTCATCCAAAGTGCCATCCATGTTGTTACGTGGTGACGGGCTCTTCTGGCCACACTGTTCCACAGGTTTGCCACCATGGCTCGAAGAGACGTCGGGGCAGGTTTGTGGCTCTGGCACAAGGGTGTTGTTCAAGTCTGCGCGAGGGGAGGAAGCCAGGGAGAGGTGTGAACCCCGGCTACTGGAGCTCTCTCCATCCAACATCATGCAGTCCAACTCGGAGATTTTGTCCAGGTAAGCCGCATCCATGGAGGCCTCGCTGGAAATGTTGAAACCACCAGGCCCATCACCTACAAGAGTAGTGGATGTGGCTCCTTTAACTGAGCTCTCTTTATCTGGACTTTGACATGGACATGACTCCTCATTAGATTTAGATCTCTGCCAACCGCCCCAGAAGACGGACTTCGATGGTTCCACGTCACCATTTGTAGGCAATTTGTCGAGGCTGCTGAATTGGTTCCCCATGGTGCTGCTACTTTTGCCAGGACTTGGAAATTCTTCAAAATCCAGCCTCCTCAGATAAGACGCAGGTTTGAATGCAACTTTCTTTTCACGGACGCCAGGGCTTCTCAGAGTGAGGGATCGGAAGGCAGAGGACGGAGTGGTGGGCAAAAGGTCAGAGCAGCTTTCCGAGTCCTCGTTTTTCTGCTCTCCAGTCTTATTAGACTCTTGGTGATCTGCAGATGGCATGAACATCAAACTGTGATTTCTCAAAAATGTTCGACCTTCGGCCACTGGATTGCTGCAGATCGACTCCCGCTCATTGTCACTCAAGCTTCTCATCATCATGTTGATTTTGTGTTGCTGTGTGAGAGCGTCTGACTCGGCCGTACTCTTCCCGCACGCCTCCTGCCCTTCAAGGCGTTTCTTCTCAGACTTTTGGACCCGAGACTCCAGGTCTTCAATGTACTGGTCGCTGCGCTCCAGAGCCCTCTTCAAGTGGTCCACATCACGCTCATGCTGCTGGATTTTAGATTCCAGTGCTGCCACTGTATAACGACCAAACCTGGGGACAGATCATTGTGCGTCTTTAAATTGTTCAAGCATCCTCATGACAGAAAAGCCAAATAACATTTAGCAGAGTGTCATGTGCTTGACAGAGCCAATGTAACTTATGCGAGATAGCTCATTTCAAAAGACAGTATTCCAAGATAGAAATAAAAATGGTCTTAACTTTGTCTTTTGGACATCAATTTAAAAAGTGGTCTGTGACTGTTTGAGTTGACAGAAATGGAGCATACAATCATACAGGTATTACTAACTTTAGCAGCAAGTCACTGCCTCAAACTTGAAACACTGAATTGAAATTGAATTACCTCGTCTTGCGCAACTACAGTTATCTTTAACAGTTCATTTTGTTGTACCATTACCTATGACAGTGACTTCGAAGCATGTGTCCCTTTCTAACTGAATTTCTTTTTTTAAAGAGTCAAAAGCATTTATGCGTCATTAAGACAAGAAAGATGCTTACTTCTGAGGAGATCTGCTCGCCACCTCTGCTTTCAATCTCATATTCTCTTGTACAAGGTCCACATTTTGAAATCGTAATCCCTTATTTGCCTGAGAAGGTAAAGTAACACATTTGCACTATGTTACAAATGATTCCACAACAAAAAGCAGTCAAGCATAGTATTTATGTTACAGACAGAAGCATAAAGTTTGCTCATCGTTATCAGTGTTTCTATTGAAAGATGTTAATGTGAATAATAATAATAATAATAATAATAATAATAATGTGTGAATAATTCCTTCATACCTCCTTTAGCTTATCCATGTCCTGCTTCACTTTATCACAAACATCGGTGGCAGCTCGCAGCTTGTTTGTCCATTCTTCCAGGACATGGGGCTCAAATTTGTTGTCATCCGTTTGCACTGTTTTAATGCTGCAGGGATCCAAAGCAGTCTTCAGTTGTGACTCCAGACTTTGGTTTTTTGCTTTCAGCTCCTCGTTTTCCCTGAAGAGCCCTTCAATTTCGTCCTTGTTAGAGAGAAACAAGTATTTAGCTTAAAACAAGGTTCAACAATAAACGCATTACAGTGTCATCATGATACTTAGATGTTTACCACAGTGTTGAAAAGTTAGTGCTGCTACTATTCCAACATTTTTTTGGCAACCTGAAAGCTGCATATTATTGTAATCCAAAATAGTAATTCATTGATTTCATAGAATCTGCCACATTCTATTGAGACATAAGTGAATTAGCTAATATGCATACGAGGATGGTGGCTGCAATTGAAACTGCCCCCATAGCCTAGGTTTACATTTTCGTGGTGATAAATCCCTTGATAAGTCTGTTCTAGAGCATCATACTGCTCGTTATTGCTGTGAAAATACATGCCATGATAAACCCATACCTCATACTCCTGCAAAAGCAGTTCTCCTCTGGTTTTCCTGAGACATTTCCTCATGGAAGGACTATCATTGTGATCACTCTCATTTGTGCCTCCTATAAACAGAATCACATTAGTACATATAAACAGACTTGACAACAAAATACATATTAATGTAATGTTACCAAGTCACTCATTGTTGATGAAGGTGCAATATGCATAAGTTATGTTCGTATAAAGCTGCTATCCAAACACATAACTATAAAAGGCTGCCTTTTAAATTGATTGTAAAGTTATCTCAGACTCCCAAACCCACCTGCAGGGAATCGTGGTAGCATTTTTAAAAATAATTAAATCCCATCCTTATAGTCTTCACTTAAGCAATTCACATTATTTCAAATTTTGGGAAATACGCTTGATGGATGAGAGCATCATTATCAACTTAATGTCTGTTCAGCACAGACAACATTTGTTTAGCCTACCTTAGCACAAAAACTAGAAGCAGATAAAAACAGCTAAAGAGAAAAATGTGCCTCCCAGCAGCTCTGTGTTGCATCTAATTTGCCGGCAAGATACCAATACATCCAAGGGTCACCTGGGTTTTGTTTAGATAGGAATGTGTGCAAAGAGAACAGGACTTTTGGAGGAGCCGTGTGCAGTCACTGGGCCCGGCTGAATTAAGTTGTATTCACAAACTGGGATCAAAAAAGGCGTTTTACATTAGCTCTTAGAGTGAGTTTTTTTTTAATAAATATAATTACATACATTATAAGCAACAATAAAAGCTCTGCTACCTTTTTTGTTTTCAAAACTAACTTTAGCAAGACATATTCAAGCGAGTGCCTCGAAGCATCATAGGCTGAAGCCCTTTAGCCATGGCTGAGCTACATGTTTCTCTGTCAGTGTAGACGGTCTTATCATGTCGCAGTGTGATCAAAAATGACCACGGCCAGCAAGAACAAGGAAGAAAAGAAAACCATGGATTTGAGTGATCAAGTCAATTTCATAAATCAAAAATAATCAAAAAACAACAAAAAGACAAATCTAAAAAGTCGATGCAGGTAAGCAGACATCCACTCCAACATCACTCCCACCAAACAAAAAGTTTCTCTCCAGTCAAAAAAAAAAAAAAAAGAAGCTGGTTGAAGCTGGCCGGCACTCCTCACTCTCAATGTTTATATTGTCTATAGACTGTTTGGTGACACGAGCAAACCAGCTGCTCTAGCCTCACATACAGTCATCTGAAGTTCAACACATTGCTAGGATACAGTCCAGGATTTCCTATGAAGTATGTTGAAATAATGGTCCAAACCACTGTCAAAATCGGTGAATTACAAGCAGTTAATTTCCCTCATAATCCAATAACAAGAGTCGTTTCTGGTGCATTGATTGGGCTATTGATCAAATAAACATTGCAACTGCCTGAACTTGACTGCAACTTTAACAACACGCCTTATGTAACGTGATGTCACGATGACTAAACTGGGAGACGCTGGCGGCTCATAAAGCCTCACATTACCGCTCCTCTCCTGATTTTAGTCCGTTTTGTCTCGTTTGTACGGAGCTACTCACCGATGATTTCTCTGCATGGGTTCTCTGCTGTGATGGTGACTCTGCAGGTGGGACATTGGCTAGCTTTCTTTAACCACATTTCCATGCAGGAGGAACAGAACACGTGGTGGTTGGCACAAATGACCGGCTCCTTGACCTGAAAAAAAACCGAGCAGATTAGGAGTCAACCTTAGCAGTAAGGTACATTAACGCCAGGAAACCACAGTTTAAGCTAGTTGTGGCTACGTTAGCTAATGTCAGCTGCACGAACGTCTAACGTTAATTACGTCAAACTGGTAACTTTACGTACCAACGTTAAGGTTACTACGGCAGCAGTTTATCCCGTGTAAACACGTTATCTTTGTTTAACGGCTGACGGACGTTAGCGATTTTAAAACGTGTCGGTAATTACCTTTCCGAGACATATCTGGCACGAAATCGGCAAAGTCAGAGAAAGGGTGGATGTCTGAAAGTTGAGAGACATGCTTTTTGAGGAAATACACACTGCACGCACACAACAAACTTCCCCCAAGGAGATACAAGTGTCCCACCAGTACCCGCTGCACCGCGCGCCGAGTCTTAGAACTACGGAAAGCCAAACAGGCCTAAAAGGCTGTACATTCGCAAACGCTTAAAACCCGTGGCTAACAGTAAGCATAATTAATGGTTTAGATACACCTGTGTTTTTGCCTATTCAAACTGTTCACCGAGAAGAGGTCGAGTCAGCATATTGCACCGACGGTCTTTTCTGGGGATTAAGGAATTACAAAGCAATACTATCAACTATTGTGCAGGCAAAAAAAAAAAGAAGCAGGCCTGCTACACAAGGCTACCCTGTTAAACTGTTATGGATAATGTTTTAGCAACATGTAGCCTTTTTGAACATTGACATGGAGCAACATTAGCAATTGGAGTACCTGATGCATGTAAGTTAAATTTGTACTCTTCTTTTTATGTCAGTTTTCGGTCTCCACTCCACCCAGTCCTTTTAAAAAAAGCAATACAAGTTACTAGGTAACTTTTTTGTTGTTGCTGTTTAGCAATAGGTTTATTAAAGCTGCTGATGCTGGGTTGATGACAGCAGTTGGCCATATAACCAAAACAATAAGCTGAAAGTTATTTTATAACACTGCCCCCCTCCATTAATAGCTACTAAGCTTAATATGTAGTCATTTAATTTAGGCCTATTGTTAATATAAAAATACTAATGGAGATGCAAATATGAAGAGAAATCAATTGGTTATTTTTCATTTTAAATGTTGTGCAGAGGAAGAAATAAAACTAATAAGAAAACTATGAACTCATTTAAGGAATGTACTATTTACATGATAGTAAATGAAATTCAAAGTTAATACAAGGAGTTTGTAACTGGTTATGGAACAAGCTTAATCAGATGGCTCTAAATGACCTACATGAGCAAACAAGACCATCAGCGATAAGTTTGACTATATCTATGTAGTCATTCTTAATGCCTGTCCCAGGTCCGATTCCCCACGAAATCAGACAAAACGGTTCACGGCACTCAGACTGAAAGAACCTATGTTTACATTTGTAGAGACAAAGTTTTGCAGTGAGTAGTATGTAAGCCAGTTAAAAGGAAACAGGACGAGTTTTCTTTGTAGATCTTTTTTTTTTTTGTTTTGTGGTTATGGCTGATATTGGGGCAGGATCACTAAAGAGGAAAAAGTGTGGCAGTTTCACCATCGTCATATTACAGTTATTAATCTTACATACCCACAAATAGATTACATCATTGCTATGCATACCGCAAACAGCTGTGCTTAAAAAAGCTGTGCATGCATGCGCTAGCCGGATGAAGATCGTAAGAAGACGAGGTGGCGGTGTATGGAAACACTGCCACTTTTGTCCACAGGGGCCACTACAATCATCACAAAATTAAAGTTCCTTGTCGTTGCTTTAAAGTAGTTAACACACATTCTAAAATTAGATTTTCCCATAACAACAGCTTAGAGCTGTTTGTATAAAATCAGCCTGATGAGTGTATTCAGTGACGAAACAAACAAAGAGTGAGTAATGTTTTTCTGTAAGGGCCATTAGTCTTTGGTAAGTAATGTATCTGTTGTCCAAATATTTCTCTGTGAAGTTGAAGTATCAATCAATTAACCCTTTTTTTAGCTGATGTGTTCATTTCAATGTTCCAACACTTTCGAATAGATAATATCAACAACTATTTTCTTCAAACCATATATGACCATTTGGTGATTTGATGTAACCTCAACTAACTGTAAGCACTTGAAAGACGCACAATTAAAAATGTAACGAACAATTCACAGATTTTATGTTAATGAATATTGTACATTATATTGTATTTTATTCCCCATAAAAGTAATCCGGAGCGATGCTGAAATCTGGGCGTGATTTGCATGTCACAGATTATACTGGAAAGTAAATCTTAAAAATGAAACTGGGAAAAGATAGTCCTAAAAGAGTTTCCAAAGGTTTAATGTGGTAAAAATAAACAAATATTATACTTGCAGATACAGTCTACAGCTGCATACAGGTGCTTTCTATTTGGGATCAAATTAGCTTGGCAACAAATGGGATGTTCTTCGAGTTCTCCTTCGTATTATTTACACAGTGAAGTTCAGGCAAAACTTAAAGCACACACGGACGTACTGAGTTGGTCTCACTTAGAAAACTATATGTAGGTCAATATGCTCCCAATACCGACTAACAAGGTGGATTTGGTTTCTCATGCTTATTGTTTTTGTTGTTTTCTTACAATGATAAATCACAGCAAAACCTAAGGACTCTCATTTATATTTTATTGCGATATCGAATAGAAAAACGTCTGCATCACAACATAGAAATTCCTGCGAAATGACAATACCTTACTTAGATAACCACATTCATCCATTTAAAACCTGCCTATAATGAAGATTGCAATGTAATATTTAGCAAGCCTTCATCTCAGGTAAACAATCTAATTTATAAATAATGATACTATCTGATCTAATATTAGCATAATTTATACTACAAACATTTCAAATTACATCTCCACCACAGTTTAGCCCTCAAGAGCCATTACTCATATCCAAACCAACATGTCCTGTGCTTCATTGTTTCTCAGACCAGGACATCTTCTCAGGATCTAATATGATTAGAATTGACTGGCTGCAAAAAAGCTTACACACTGATGCCCGTTTAAAAACGTCACCGGTACTTGTTTGGTTGTTTTCAACAGAACATTAAATGCATCACAGGCCAGCACTTGTTCTCACTTGTTTTTTTTATAGCACCATTGGTTTTATGAAAAGGTTTGGAGTGGAATTTACATGATTAAAAATGATTTGAGTTAAATAAGTTCAGCTTAAGTATCAACTTGCTATATTCAACTGTATAGTGAGAATTTATTATACAGACCTTTTTGAAACAGCAGGTATATGCAAACAAGGAAATATTCAAATATTTTTAGTAACCGTTTCTGATTGAACTAAAAAAAAAACAACTGGGTGCATGTGTTTGCAGCACGAGCTCTCATTCGAGCCCATATCCATCTCAATATCACAAATGACTTCAAAGAGCACCTGCCATGCGAGATGTTGTTCTAGTGTGCCATAGTAAACCTGCAAATTGTAACTGAAGTGGTTCATGAATTTGTGACGGGGGAATTCTAGAATAAACAATAACGAACTGAAATGAAAGAAAAACCCATTTTCGACATGTCCCATTGTCCGTCTAAGATCGCATTGCATTGCAACAGGCCGGCCATTAATTGGTGACAGTCAATTAATCACAGCTGGTACAGACGGCTGCATCTATTGATCTTGTTCGAGCACTTATTTTTCATCCCTAAATGACACCGATTGCCAGATTTGACCAGCATGTGTAATGGACAGTGAAGAACCAATGACCCGAGTGTCAGTCTTACCACTG
>CALSBV010012174.1:10340860-10364874 GCA_943590825.1 Bovichtus diacanthus | reverse complement strand
ACACACACACACACACACACACACACACACACACACACACACACACAGCCTGCAGGACCGGCAGCCAGTTGAGTCCCCTCCACAGCAGAGTTACCCCACATCCCCATGCAGCCCCACATGGGCCCCTGGGACGGTGGAGGGATATTATGGTAATACTATAGCCTGCTGCTCCCTTCCACTCTCCTGCAGCACAGCTGGGAAGGACCATCATTACAAGTATTGTAGCAATCTGTTTAAGAGGGACACATTGGAGAGGTTGGGTGACAGAGAGGGGATGAGTGCTGCATACATAGATCACATAAAATATGATTAAAATGTGTGTGAGGGGACCAGGAATAAAATGCAAAACTTGTTATGAACACCTTATATCAAGTCTAGTGTCAAAATGGCCAGCTGTAAATCTCTATTTTCCCCTCTTTACTTTTTTATTTTATTAAAGGTTTCTTGTGTTGAGCTGGTCATATCTCAAGACATGGGGCCCATGGCACATAAGGAATAAATAGGACATAAAGTACTTGAATCTCTAATGCCTCATATAGCTTTACCAATCTATATTATAGTGTGTCACGAGCTGGAAATCCATTATAAAGTGACCAAAATCAAATAGCCTTGCAATAGTGCAACTGCACTGCTCTTATGGTCAAATTACCCTGATTTCATGCAAAGATTCTCCAACCAATTATTTTTAGACACAAATGAAATCCAGGAGATATATCTATGACGTCTTTATGGTAATTGATAAAAAGCTACGATGTTCAGTGAGAAAGTCCCACAACACATGTCTCAATGCTGCTTTAAACACCTGTTTTGCAATAGATTAATGATCATATATCAAGAAAGTCTGATCAGAATAAACAGCCTACTCCACTATTCTGGTAGCAGATTAGGCCTTTGACGGGACGGTCAATCACTCACTGTCGGATAAGGCTGCTCAAAGCCATCCATCTACTTGTCTTGTTTTGAGGCAAAAGAGAAGGCTGTGATTCAGAGCCTTCCTCAGACTCCATCATCCTCACAGTATTTTTAGGAAACAGAGATATCCATTACATCCCTTTTTCCCTCCCTGTGCCCTCCTTCTCAATCTATTTCCAGCTCGGTTTTGAACAGAAAGTTCGATTGATAAAGCACAGAATCTACAAAAGCATGCACAGAGGTGAAGGGTTATTGAATATTCTGAAAATGAACTATTAAAAATGCATATCATCTCATTATTCCTGCTGCCAAATAACTGGAAACTATATATGCCACAAGACAGAAAATTGTTCTCGTCTTTTTTTCTTTTCTTGACCTGACAGAGGGCACGTGGAGAGGAGAAAGTGGAGGGAGGAGAGTGGTCTTTTAAAAACTGCTTCAGTGTACTAATGTCCCTGAAACCTGAACCCTTATTGGATCTGAAGGGCATTATAAGACATGCATCCTCCACATCACCCTCTGTTTTAAAGGTGAGGATTAAAGGTGAGTGTAATAACAGCAGCAGAGTGTGTAACATCATGTTGGTGAAATCACGATGTTTAATAGTTGTATTGTGTTTTTCTTTGGAAGAACAACTACTAAAACATGGCTGGTGAAATAATGTTCAACAAAGACATTTGTCAGCCCCCCCCCCCAACTCCTCACCCTTACCACACGCACACACACACAGACCACGGGGTCTTATTAATTATTTGTAGCCACTTGACTTCATATTGTGCTGCCAGTGGCTTGGTCAAAGATTATAATTACCACTTCCCTGTTTGTATCATTTTCCATCTCCTGTGCTTTTAGTGCAGTATTACTTCTCTTGTCCCTCTCTCTCCCTCTCTTCCTCCCTCTCCCCCGTATACACAAGACCAAAAGTGCAGGCACATCATTTATTGATAAGACAAAAAGAATGTAATGAAATTATCAATGTTCTTGAATTAATTATGAACATGATTAAGAAAGCTAAAATCTCAGGAGCTGGTCTCTCATTACACATTCACTCTTAGGGATTGCTTTCATTCAGGGAAGGAGAAGCGAAAAAGCCTTCAAGCAGAGCCCACTCCGGCTCAGCCCTTCTCCCTGTGTGCCTGTCCCCTTGTCTCTGCTGCCGGGCTGATTGACCAACTCCTCCGACCGACCGGCTGCCAGCCTGCTCGGACGGCTCCCTCGCACCCATGCTTGTTACTGTTATGCAGCCCAGCACTGCTTAGCTGCCTCGTGGCCTCTGACGTTTGCGTGGAAAAGAGAGGATGTGCTCAACCGTCCTGTTCTACACCTGCGGTCAAGGTCTAGGGTCTTGACCCTCCTAAAAATAAAAAAAGAAACACTCGAGGTAAGTGAAACTTCTCAGATGAGACTTAAACTGCTTGTTTTTTTGTGAAATATTTGTCAGATGCAATTGTCTTGGAAAATTCAAACGTTTTTTTCCTTCTGTTACCTGCAAGAAAAATCTTCTCAACTTTTAATTCACCACATAAAAATAATATTTGTTTTGTTACAGAATCAAATCTTTTTTGAAGTCTTTATTAATCGGAAAAAGAAAAATCTGTTTAGGTTGTAGAAATGCCAGTGTGACAAACTGCATATTTAATTTAGTTTTCCAACTTGTGATGACAAACTGATTCTCGAGGTAAATCATTTATGACCTGAGTATCCCCGTTGTGGAATTTATGGTAGATATTGAGTGAATTTATCCTACTTGTATCCCACAAGCTTGAGTCTCTTCTTCTTTTAGATTAATCAGAATAATTTTGTGATGAAATGATAGCAAAAAATGTTATTCACCCAAAATGTTTAATTGTAATTTGACATTATTTATAATGCATACCTTTTTAAAATACGATATTTTTTTTAAATAGCATGCATCTGCAGTGATCGATATTCATAACTTAAGATGTGATTTTTGTTTTTAAGAATCTCTGCTGAAAGTGTCACCTCTGAACAATATGTAAAACGCCTACTTTGTTGCATGTAACGTTCATTTTTATATGAGAGCAGCAGTGCACGTTAAACTAATTTCAGTGACTATTTATCCATTTATATTCAGTGAGAGCGAGAGAAATTCTCTGCAGGAGCTATGAATCTTTGCTTCAGTCTATCTTTCTTTTGCTCAGTCACATGGGACGATATATGGGGCAATACTCCCCAAAGTATTGGGAGTTTCAAACAAACTCTCAAACCCACTGTCTCCTTCCTATTACCACCATCTCTCTTTATAACTGTCTTTCTATCTTTCTCTACACGTACACACTCTAACACACATGCTTAATCATACTGTAGATACAGGAATACAAACCTATGCATTGTTTCACCTCCCAAAACAAATAGAACATACACACACCTGAACATCGACACACTTTAGTATATTCACAATAACATGTACACTGTTTTTTTTTTTCTTCACCCTCCCAGGCTTCATGTTATAAAAATAGCTAAAGTAAACAATTCAATTATCAACATGTCATGGTTAGGTACAACACTAATTCTGACCTATTACCTTTATTGAAAATCGCATTTGTGTGAAATTCAAAGTGTGACATTTGTGGTGCTCTGCCCTTCTTGAAAACGATTTCATGATTTCTGCTGCAGTATCAAAAGAGGAAAAAGATTCACTGGAATCTAGAGAAAACAAGAGAAAGAGAGAGCGAGAGAGATCTCAGGGGTTAATGGCAATCCTCCTGTCCTAGGGATTGATCCAAGTATTGGATCGCACATAAAGCTGCAGTTACTGGATATTACCCTGCCGCTATCGGCCTGCAGTGATGGCCTGGATAAGAAGTGCTTACCAAAGAGGATGCTCCTCCAGGGCAGATACGGTTTCCCAGCCCTCTGGGAACAACAACCACATGCCTGCTGCTTGCTCAGGAACTTTCTACCTCATCGAGTAAATCCAGGGGCCTTATCAAGTTACTGGCCTACTGAACTGCTCAAAAAAGTGTTAAAACCGCCTCAGATTTTGAGCTGCGTAGGGCAGGGCAGTAATTAAATGGCACCTGCTGTTCAAAGATAAGAGTGTTGATTATTTGGTTTGTTTGGCTAGTGTTTTATGTCCGATGGAGTGGGGTTATCGTAGATTCAATTCTGAGCAGAATGCAATTTCATAGATTTTTTCCTGGGTTAGATTGTAGAGTTGCTGAGTTATTCTTAACACAATCGTAAAGTTTACATTTCGCTCCACGCAGACTTCCCTACACTGGTCTTGACTAATTATGGTAATTGCTTAAAACTCTTTTAAATGGCCACTCTTCGAGAAACTGTCCTCTCACCAGTCCTGTCCAGAATCCCTTGTGGTTTTGCTTCAGATTTGTATAGGGTTTAGCTGATTCCAGATCTGTGCCAAGGTGGGCAGCTCTACCCATGAGCATCTGCTGTATGTCTCTCTGTGGTATTACCCATGAAGCACCTGGCTCGTGCCACACGCCAGCAACCAGAGCCCAGATGGCAGCTAAACAGGCTAATTATTTCAACACAAAACTCTGATGTCCCGCACCAGCACTGGGGGGCCACTTTGGCATTCTCCATTCCTCTCTCCAGCTCTGCCGAAGAGGATGTCTGACATGCAGCTATAAAGATGTCAAGTGGGTAATCATGTCATAGACAGGCCCCGCAACAGTGCTTGGCGTCCAGATGTAAAGATGGTCATATGTGGTCTTTTTTAGAGGAACAGAGACATTTGGCAGAGTAGGATGGGGCATTGTCTTTGCCCATGGTGATCATTGTGCATATGCATAATCATTATATTCCAGAGTTGACAATAACGTACGTTTTTCAGTACATTGTTTTCCATGGTGGACAGTAAATTAGTACAATTTTGAGGTACTTTTACTTTACTTGAGTATTTCCATTTCCTGCTTCTTTGTACTTTTTACTCAATGACATTTAACTGACGGCTTTAGTTACTTAGTATATTCAGATTGAAAATACAAAATATAGTCAACAAATAATTTATTATGTATTATTATAGGTTAAGATAAAACTTAATTGATCCCTTGGTGCAATTCACTAGCTACCCGGCAGTATCTATTAAAAAAAAAAAAAAAAAAGGAAAAAAAGAAGCTCCCCCTTTACCAGCTGCAACATTAAAGGGAACACAATAATGCATCTATAATTATAATGCAATTATATAACTTATATTATTCTGAAATGAGCTGTAGTGCAGAATGAGTACTTTTGTACTTTAAGTACTTTTTGATGCTAACACCTTTGTACATTTGCTTAAGTCAAATTTTGAATGCAGGACGTTTACTTGTAACAGAGTGTTTCAACACTGTAGTATTATTACTACTACTACTACCTAAGTAAAAGATCGGATTACTTCGTCCACCACTGATTGTTTTGGATCCTCTCATGAATATAACTACCTTAAAATGCTGAACAGGCAGGCGTTCCTCCTCACATGTGTGTTTAGACAGAGTCAGTATGGAACTCCTCATTCACTCATTCATTCAATCAGGGTCTGTCCCCTGGTGGCCGTACAGCGCTATTGTGATGTCTCCAGATGACCCACCAAACCAGGATCCTCCACTAGCCTCCTCTGTAACACTGCTGTTGGATTTCTACATCATCTAGGACATGGTGTGAGTTGTAGCAGCACTCTCAGCTCATACGGCCCTTCTTGTGTGTGCACGTCAAACAGGCTCAGGGTTGTTGAATCAGTCTTTCAGAATGTCAGCTGAGAGTTGCAAGCTCTTAACTACTACAGCAACGGTGCACTGCAGGCTTTAGCCAAATTATTCCTGGTGGTCCAGTAACCGAACAGTATAAACATCTTTATCTGCCATTAGAGGTTGCAGTTTCTCTGTACAACTTTTCTGAGGTTGATGAAGTGTTGCCATTAGGGCCCATCTCCTGCATCCACAGCCACATCAGGGAAGAATTGGTTGTGCATGATAAAAGCTGGCACTTAGAACAAGGTGCAGGTCCCACAGCGATAACCTACTGACTCCAGCATTAAAGACTCCACCAATGGGAGGATGGCCTACATCTTGATCTAGTGCTTCTTGTCAGAGAAAATAATTGCCTGCTGTAGCCTGTGCATTTTGTATTTGTGTAGCGCTGTGTGCAGGCATGAAAAATATACCTACATGGATTTACATGGAAAATTAGTAGGAAATTAGGAGAGAGGTTAAAAAGCCAAGGACCTTCTTGCTTCTGAAGGGGCTGTATGTAATCTGATGCTCTGGCATTTACACACAACTTTTTGATGAATCTAAAATCAAATCTAAATTGTGAAGTTAATTGCTGAAGATGTTTCCCTGTAAATCGACTCAATATTGTCCAGTATGCTTTCTTGAAAATAATAGTTTTTAAGGAATCTTCATTTTTAATTGCCTCTACAACATTTTGGGGTAAAATCTAGGACCACTGTATAAAAACATATCTAAGTCAATCAAAGATTTTTACTTTTAAAAGTAATGTGAGGTAGACATTCACTGCTGGCTGTCTGAAAAGTCAGAAGAAGTAAAAGTAGGCACTAATATAGACAAAAGCACAGCCATTTACACACAGAGTAAACTGGAACCTATTGTTGTGTGTTTGTAGATCCAAACTCAAAGACAAATTAGCTGAAATAAAGCAATAAAGACTCTAATTTGTCCCAGTACACTTCTACCTCATCCTTTCACCCTCCTCCTCCTCTTTCCCCCTCCCTAAAGTGTATCCCATCTGCTTTGGGGACTTCTCCCCGGCATGCAAGAGCAGGATAAGCACACCATTTCCCTGTCAATACTTTGCTATTAGCCTCTGCAGATCTATATATCACTGAGCTGTAGGCTATGAGCTGGGTGTTCTTCTTATCTGAATGGCCGAGGCCGAGGTTCTCCTTTCTGCCCTGCACTTTGATTTATCCAACCAGTAGGTAAATGAGAGATGGAGCCTGCCCCTTCACGTTTAGCCTGAGGGGGTAAAACGTGTGCATGTAAAGGGATGGAGGGGAGCTAGAAGGAGGCTACACCGGATTTGTCCTAAAATGGTACAAAAATGACTCCAGTTTTCCAGAGTTAAAGATAAATATAGCCTAGATGATAAAGAAACTATTGAGTGTATTTATATGTATGTGGAACTAATACGTAGTGATATTGCAAATGCGTAAAAGCTTATTTGAGTAGGAGTTGAGGTTCATTATCCAAAGGAATACTTAGATATTTTGGACAATACGCCTTTCACTTTTCAAGATTTAAGATAAATACCATTCTCATATATTGCCAGGCGGTTCCCGCCAGAAGTTCAGCAAAGTGAACTTTGCGTGGCAGAGGAAAATCTCTGCGCATTCACCTACAATGACCGGAGGCAGCGAGTCACCGTGTGACGGTATAAAAACAGCTTAAAGCTCACTAATCAACACGTTATACCTTGTTTATTTAATACATGCAAAAATTGAAGTGTAAAAACAAAAGGTTGCGGGTTTATGGATGGGTATGTGATACACTATATGTATTGTACCTACATATTTAACTGGCAAACGAGAGCGGTATCGACCTTTTTTGTCTATTTATTGGCAAGAACGCAAAAAGGCATAGTTCCCAAAATGTCAAACTACTCCTTTTAAAACATTACTGCTTTACAAAAGTTAAAATACGGTAAGTAAAGTAGAAAATGAGTGGTACGCCACAGCATAGGCCGAGCTTCAAACTCTTTTTTTGTGCAATCAATCAAACACGTGTGGCAGTTTATGCTGCTGGGAAGCAGGTGAGGGATCATGTCCTTGTAGCTGCACAGTACAGGGAAGTTAAATGAAGGGAAAACGGAGGAAACCCAAAGTATTTTAATTAGTTTTAAAAGCAATAATTTGGACTGGCTATAATGTACAGTGTAATAACAGACCTAAGATAGTCCATGTGATGACGATCCCTTCACCGTCACAGCGTTTCCCGTATTCTCTGTTTCTTCATATTCATGGTCAAAATGCGACATACATACATCTAGTGAATGATGAAATGCAGTCCTAAAAAGAGATGTGTAGCTTTTGAACACTTCCTTAGATCAGTGAGTTACATTGCCTGTTACATCAGTGAGTTTATGACCCACAGATATTTGGCCTCAATCCAAGAAGAAACCGTCTAATGAGCACGCTGTGTCAGTGTCTCTAGCAGCTCCCTCTCAGCAGTCTGCCTGTGTGTGTGTGTGTGTGTGTGTGTGTGTGTGTGTGTGTGTGTGTGTGTGTGTGTGTGTGTGTGAGTGAGAGAGAGAGAGAGAAAGCAACAGAAATTCTCTATGTTGAAGGCATTTAGCTGTGGGATAGAGAGGGAACTCAGCAACTCACACAAGCACATCAGGGGAAGACAAACCACAGCCAGATAAATGTCCTACTTAGCTATTACACTGTAGTGCATTTCAACAAGAAGTCAGACCCCTCCCCCTGCTTGCTTTTTACACACACACACACACACACACACACACACACCTTCCATGAAAATATCTAGCATATGGTTGTATGCTTCTAGCTTGTATCCCAAGGCCAGTTTCCCAGCTGGTTCCCTGAGAGAACAGAGAGAAGGGGGAGATACAATGAGGAGCAGAAAGGATACAAGAAGAGAGAAAAGAAAAGGAGATGCGGAGAGAGAGGGAGAGCTAAAGAGGGAAAGAACAAGAGCCATGGAGGTAAAAAAAAAAAAAAAAAGAGAAAGGGAAGAGGAGATGAGATGAAGGAGGTGGTCATGTGCCTCGCATCCTTCCTCGGCCTATGGCAGATGTATTGTAGGTTCGGACTGTTAAGTACCTGATAATTAGTTTGCCTGTGAGGCATCAGTCATTACGGTTCTGTAGCGACTAACAAGGCCCTATTGGGGACGACAGCTTTCTCTGTGATTTGCAGGGTCTTACAATGATGGTTCTACACCCACCCAGGATTTATTTTTTCAAACACCAGAACGATACTGCAGAAATAAGAAAATCTCTGACTCCTTTAGTAAACAATGAGCTTGAAGGTTCAATATTGGCTTTAGAAATAGTTTAAAGGAATAAAATGTAGGTTATGACGTGGCTCACAGCACAGGAACATTTCTAATAAGTGGACCTTGGGATAAATTTGGGGCAAACTCCACCATATAAATTTTGAAGGCCTGGATGTACTGTGTGATATCCAGTCAACAGCTGGAATTTGTTCCTGTTTCAACAGGTCATATAAATATATTGTATTTGTATTGATCAGTCCAGGTGCTCATGGATGTCGTCTTTCTCTCAAGGACATCTTCAGTCACAGTTTGTACAGACACTGTCATCATCACATGCAAACTATAAAAGTATAATCATACAAAAGTTATAGAACACAGCACAATACAGATGGAGAAATCATCTATATTCAGCAGAATTGTTATCTTATGTCTGCAACAGGGTGTTTTTTATTTTATTAAACATTTTTCGAACAACTGAGACAGTTGAAGTAGAAAATTCATATTGAGAACATATTGGCCTTTAGATCAAGTAATTATACCTACCTCATCTCGCAGCTGGCACTGCAACAACTATTATAATATTATATAATATTTAATAATGTGCATTAGATCTGTTTCTTTTCTTTCTTGCAGGTAGCAATAGATTGTTTGCATATTTCTAGGAGCTTTGGTGCAAAGGAACAATCCACATGGATTATTATTATTTATACATTTTTTCTGCACATTTTGCAGATGAGATTTAGGTAAAGTACAATAGAATATTTAAAAGTGTCATATAGTCAGAAAGAATTAGATTACAAAATATTTTTTTCTGATGAAACTAGACCGTATCTGCCTCTGCAAAGAAAATAAATTGCTTTTTGAATACCACATTGGGACAAACGGCACATAGAAAATACTCATGACAAGCACACTCATTCTCTACAACCTCTGAGAATTAGTTCAGATTCTAATTTGACACAGCTGGGAGCAGAAAGAAGCCATTTTGCATACTGCTGCTAATAATCCAACCGCCCTGCAGACATCTTCATTATTGTGATTGCTGCTCTGCATTGTCTTTTAAAAGTCAATATCTTGCAAAGCAACCTTGCATTCTCTATTGAAAGGGTTAACATGACTCTCATGTGCCACCGCCTCAACATCCATCATGTTTCTCTGTAACCAGATCATAGCTTCAATCACAAGGAAGATTAGATAGTAGTCTATTAATCTCCCATATTAAGCAGATCCATTTGTGAAAGCAAACGGCCCAGAGAGGCCATCCTTTCACTTGTTGTCTCTAAATCTGATTAGCAAGCATAACGACATGTTACCGAGGGTCACGGGAGATATAGATTGGTCCTGCATGCATCTCCACTCTCGGTGGCTGGGGTGTTGCAAGAATGAACAATTTTATGTTCAAGGACTCATGGGAATTTCTGTTGTAGTCACCTTGTTTATTGAGCGGGAAAATATAATTGGAAGGTGGGTTCATTTGTTTCGTTTTTTTAATTTGAAAAACACTGCAGTGTATATTTGTGTGACATTTTAGCAGAGCCTCTTCATTCTCAACATTGTACATACCTTCCAATACCTTTCATAAATCTTGTGCAAATATAGTTTTCAACAGTAGTTATTTTAGAGCAGAGTAAGGACATGGTTTATTAATAAACAAACAGGACACATTTGCAGCATTGTTCGGGCAGCCTGGCTGGGCAGCCTGGCTTTCCAGATGGAGGTCTAAATAAAAGAGAAGAGGTCTGTGAATCTGTGCTGTGATGATGAATAAGTCTGTCTCATAAATACCTGCCACAGTGTGGCCTGTGCAGCATCAGTGGAAGAAGTATTTAGATCCTTCACTTAAGACAAAGTAGCAATACCTCATTAAAAAAACTATCAAATATAAGCAGTCAAAGCCCTGCCTTCAAGATTAAGTAAAAGTACAGAAGAATAAGCAGCAAAATGTCAAAAGTAAACTTACTTAGTGTGCTGATTGATCATGTCTATACTATTACCATACCATTTTAACTACTTTTAGGTGCACCTTTTGTATGAGATGTTCTCCAAAGTAACTAGTAACCACAGCTGATGAATGTAACATAAAATGGAAAAGTATGGTACTAGTACCTTAGACATTGTGCTGACGTACAGTACTTGATGTAGGTGTAGTCGTATCAAGTGATGTTTGAATGGAAGTCAAAGCTTCAGTATATGAGCCTAAACGGCATCTTTATTGTGTAATATTATAAACAAATTAAGCAAAGAAAAATCGACTCTCAAATCCAAAAATTTTCATCTATTTCAATGAAATTGTTTAACAGCTGTTTTAATGGACATTATTAAAAACATAAAACGGGGCTGTAGATTTTTAACTTTAGTTTGGGGATTTCCACGTGTCTTAAGATAAATTCAGCTAAATGCTCATCCACTTCAAAACTATTTTTAAAAAAGCCAGACGGACTTCTTGATTTAGAAATATTGTTTTCACAACAGTGCTACAACAATGTCATGTTGTGAGGAGACAGCGGGGTCCTTTTCACACAGATTGCTGAATGTTTGATCCGTGACCCATTCAGAGGTCATGATGTCAGTGATGAGGATGATGAGGAAGAGAATGCAGATGATGTCATTGGTCTTTATTTAGCCTCCTTACCTCAAGACACACTGGACCAGAGCTAGCAGTAACATTGTGTCAGGTATCTGGTTTCTCTCTCTGACTTGGCTGGGACAAGGAGGAGAAGCAGGAGGAGGAATATCCGGTTACCGCGGGGAGCAGCGAGCGTGGGGACGGATCTGTTTACTTGGGAGAGTTAATTGATTGGGAGGAAAGGTGGTGAGGGGAGAAAGGAAGGAAAGTGGTGGAAGGGGCAAGGAGAGGCGGGTCGGGAGGGTATTGATCATGTGACTGCTCCTGCCATAACCTTCGATATTCTTCTGTGCTTTTATTGCACCGCAATGCCAAATAAGATTGTTTCTTGTAAAAACAGTAGCGAAAAACAACATGTGCTCAATGAGAGGGCAAGGCGAGGCGAGGAATTGTAAAGATTTGGTTCACTCATTAAGATCAATTCCTTGCCTTTTTCATTAACACCTTGGCCTCAACAAAGGTTGTGTCACAGAACATATTTGTCTGTACTAAGTGGGCACGTCGATGATATCTATATTTATACCTATCAATACAACGTGACTCTTGCCACATTAAATAAAAAGGAAATCTAAATGAATTTACATTGCTCTTTAAAGCAACACAATGTAAGATTCTGTATTGTTGCTTTAGTGCACATACAGTTTCAGAATGTAATTCACTTGTACACCGCTGTCGTGAATATGGACAGTTGTAACTTTACATGTGCATTTGTTATGATTACATTACTTACAAATACTAGCGTTAGCAGCAGTTAACGGTTAGGTACTTTAGCAACAAGTAAAGCTTTCTGTCCATCAGGAAACTCCGTAAATCACCGAGAGTTGAGGTAGAGCAGCTGGAAGACATCAGAGGGAGAACCAGAAAACATTTTCTCTATAACATATAATCCAGTTTCACCAAAATCATCTTCGTGCCGTAAAGCCTATACGGTATTTTCCCGGGAGATTATACGACCTGCTCGCCACCGTGCAATAACAGCCGTTCAGGGCACTTGTATTAACTAGAAGTGAAGAAGAGTCTCACACTCTTCTTCACTTCTAGTTAATACAAGTCAGTGGAGCATCAAAATGATTTTGAAGCCGTTATTTTATGATAAAATAGCTACATAATGTCGCTTTAAGTAGTCCTGTTGATTTTGAAAAAAGAAACATGATAGTCTGAGTGGATGTGAGCATTATTTTAGTGGTGTCAGTAATATTCGCTCCTTTAGTGCCTGTTTTAATCTAATTTGTATTGTCTTTCTGTAGCACTTTGTTACTTCCGCTTTGCAAGGTTATTGTTATTATTAGTATTATTATTATCATCATTATTATTCTATGACGATGAACATGTAGTAAAGTGCTAATATTACAAACAGACAGAAATAAACACAGGCATGCGCATTGTGTCTATCAGAGAAGACAGAGAATTAGATGGAGAGCAGGGGAGTGCAGTCTGCGTGCCGTCCACTTTATATTGGACAGACCGCATTAATTATTTACCGGCAAGGCTGCTAGCTATTATTACTGAAAAACAGTGGACTGCATCTGGACGCTTTCCTCATGTTTGTATGTCAATACACACCTTGCCCTCGTGGGCTCACTGGAACTTTGTGCCGCTCACATCTTAGAACAAGGCCACGCTGAATAAGTCATATTCACAAGGCATGGTGCAAAACCCATTCTCTGGCTTGAAACATCCAGAGGTTAATCAGAGGAGATATGTTTGAATAAGAAAACAAGAAACTAAGCACTTGGTGGTCTGCCTACATGGTTTGTCCCACCATTGTAGGTAAATGCATTGTGCTGTGTATGATGTGTGTGTGTGTGTGTGTGTGTGTGTGTGTGTGTGTGTATAGAGAGAGATACTAGCACAGAGGTATAAAACAAGAGCAAATGTCTACAAGAAAGAACAGGATGTGCAGGAGGTAGAGATTTGTTTGCTGTGTCATTTTTAGTTCTTCTCCTTCCTGCCTAGATGGGCATTTCTCTGTTATTCACTCTGAGGTTATGGTTTTAGATTGAGGGCAAAGCCCGCAGCCTGCTGTTTGTTTTGAAGGAATCCATTGTCAATACAGACGCAGCAGTGCTAGGATTGTTTGCAGAGTTAATAGTAGTTTGATGATGTCATTCTCAGTGACCTGAAGAGAAATTGACCCCTGTTGTGTGAGTATTTCTAAAATGCCACCTGCACAATTATGGTTGGAGGGTCCCTGGGCTGTTGTATGTAGGGGTTTGTTTTATCTGAGACAATCGCTCTCCGACACACACGTGAACACACACACACACACACACACACACAGAATGTGTACTGCCACAGTTTAATTTGCTGACCCATACATCCACATCTTCTGAAAACATGTTCGTTGAATGTCAGTAGGAATTAGGTTTCCCAGAGTGATGGTGAAATAATTTATTCATCATGAGTAACTTTAGAGCATTTCACCACAAACCTTTTACAGATAGCTCTTTTTGCCACAGCATAGAGTCACGCTCTAATATAAGACATTTTCCCACAATTCTTTAGATGGATAAATTATTTTTTTTTACCTCAACGACAAAAAATAGGTTTTGCTTACATGTACACATGCAGACACAAAAAAAGAAAGAAAAGATGCTGTAGATCGAGGTATCCATGACAGGATAAAACTGCATTCATCAAACATTCACTGTTACTCCTGCTCACATGTCTTTGATGCAGATAATTGAAAACCTTTTTCTGCTGACCGTTCAAGTTCTTACGGGAGAACACTGCTTTTCTTGCATTAGATTAATCATCACATTGTTGTTGGGATTTAAAAAGAGTCAAAATAACATGGAAAAATACAAAAAGAGGGTAAGAAGCGGAAAGGAAAAAGAGCAAATCCTCTAGAGAGATGTATAATTCATGCTCACAACATACTAGGCATCGTGTGTGTGTGTGTGTGTGTGTGTGTGTGTGTGTGTGTGTGTGTGCGTGTGTGTGTGTGTGTGTGTGTGTGAGAATGATGATCACTATGTATTTGTTGAATCCCTGTCTCCATGTTTTTAGGGTTCAGACTGGATTTCGCCCGGTCCAGCCCTGAGTCCGTCATGGTGGGATTCTCTCTTTCTTCACTTGAGACATAATTTATTTCACAGGTGAGCTGCATATTGTATTCATTGAACACTGAATCTCAGAATCCACATATGTTCTTCTTCAGTGTGTGTTTCAGAACATGAATAATATAGAAACAAGAGAAGTGAAAGATGTAACTGCACCTGGGCCAGATTCACAAAATAAGATAAAATATTTAAAATAAAATATTTGATCTTATTAATATTTCTGGTTTTGAGAAAATGTTTTAATAGTCAAAAATGGGCCATTTATTTTTCCTAAATAAATACTCTTACCTCATCGTACACTTGTGATGTTATTTGAAGAAGGCTTGATGTCAAAATGTCATACTTTTTCTTGAGAGTGACTAAACCCAACAAAATGAATACAGTGAATACAGTGAACAACCCCCTACTTTTAGTCATTTATACAGACATTTTGCAATTGGTGTACTTTTACTTTTACTATAAACGGTATAATACAATAATACAAATGATGCTATATATATTATTAGTATACACCGTACTATTACTATCGCTATATTATTTTTTTGCTATTTTTTTTTAATATATAACCTGACCAATACTGGATTTTTCAGTATCTGTATCAATACTGATTTTGATATTTTATAGATTAGTGAAGATGATAGCAGATATTCATGTTTTTACATTAATACACAACATAGACAAAAAACTTTTGCTCAGGATATTTTCAATTTGGAGATTGATGTCAGGGGAGGATAGATAATTGCACTGACCCTCTGTAATAACTTAACTTATAACTTATATACATCAACAACTTATTTTTCCTCTTCTTCTCGGATAACTTCTCAAGATTTTTCTTTCAAATACTTTGCGAGAATGCCGTCTGGTCCAAGCAGAACTGGAGACTGACCTATATGCTCAAAAAACATCTGTACTTGCATCTAACTGAGTTTTATATTACTAGAGTGCTGTCCCTTTTTCAGCAATAAAATGTCCCACTGTTGGGAAAAAAAGTTACAATGGGCTTTAAAGTCACCTTTTTCAAGTTTTAATCTCATTCAATTCTCTATTCACACATACGATTTTAAATATAAGCAGACACAACGACAAACTCTGTCCTGATGGAAGGAGACAAACAAGCTCAGCCCATTAAAACAAGTTTGCTCATTCGTTCCTAAAAATATAGTTTGAAATCATTATAATTGACAAGTACATCACACACATTCATTTTAACACTGTCAAATGTTTAGTGAGCTAAATGTTTTTGTTTTTTTTTAAAGTATGTATGTACCAGCTGTATAATGTTGATGGCGAACTGTGGGGCATGGCTGCAGTCGTCACTCCATCATGAATTATAAAAAAGAGGATTCCCGTGCGTGTGAAATGGCATTGTTCACAGTTTGTGTCACATCAGTGCATGTTTAACTAGGCAAAACAAAAGCTTTTCAATATTTTAGTGCTCAGGGATTTGACGGAGTGAGGAGACATGGCTGCTCTGCTGTTTTGGCTCCTCCTGTCTCGTCCTCTCCTATCTGGTGTCTTGTCCTCTCCCGTCCTCTGAGGTGCTCTCCTCTCCTCTTAGATTACACCACCCCGAAAAAACACTGCCTCAAAAACCCACTCTCCAGCTCTGCGTCTCCATGTCAGACCCATTTTTGCTCAGTGAAGCCAACAAGAATTGACTCACTACCATCCCTCTTCCCCATTTATCACTTCTCCATCTGTCCTGTACCACAGGCTACATTAGCTGCAGCACACAGCCCTTTTAAGCTCCCTCCACTGGGTTTGAATAGTGTGTGCTAAAATGCAGTGTTAATCAAACTCCAAACAGGTACACCAGGGTGTGGGTCTCAGAGCTCCAGTAAAAAGGCAACACTACAGAAATGATTAACAGGGGGGCTATCGAACAGATGTGGAAACAGAGACACAGGAGGAACACACACATTTAGAGAGAGGACATTGTTTGAACAATAAGACGAAGTTTGGTCCTTCATATTATTACATTTAAGTCTTATTTCAAGTTAAATGAGCTCACATGGCATCAGATCATCAACTCATATTGTGCATGGTTTTAACCTCAGCACCGATAGAGTCCTCATCTGCTTTTAAGTCTTTGTCTTCCTCTGCTGAGTCAACCCCCGAGAAGGCCTTGACTGCTACAATCCACTTTGTGTCCTTGCGCAGGGGACTTGTCTGATTAGGCGTCGGCTAATTAGGTCTGACTAGCCAGGCTTTTAAGTCACACACCATCATGCATGAGGCCTGGTTAAAAGTTGATGGACGGAGGAGACATTAACTGTCAAGAAGGAGAAACGCTACTGATGGCACAAGTGGACGCCGTCTAGGGCAGCGGTTACCAACCTGAGGTTCTGAGACCCTCCAGAGTGGTCGCACAATGAATATGAGGAGTCCTGAGATTATTAATGGGATAGCACAAAAGCAAAACTATATTCTGCTACGCTAAATTATGTTTATTTATCAGACATTTCTGAAATGATTTGCATTCTCTTGAGAATGTCCTGATAGATTTCTCACTTAAAACATTATGTTTTGTTTTATTGCACAATATAGATATGGTTTTGTTTTGAGGGGATAGTCAAACACATTCGGAGACATTTTCCTGGTGAAACTTCATTCCTGTTTAGGCCGTTATGGCAGTGGTTTCACCTTATTGCTGCCATTTATCAGTTGGTGTTCACATATTGTAATGACAAAATATTAAGCTTCTACTGTTTTTAAATCATTCTGCTCAATTACACAATTCAAAAATCTTTCTTACAACACGGTGCACAAATGAGGCACAAAGGCCTTTGAATCCAAAAAGAAACATGTCATCAAAGCTCGTATATTGTGCAAACCATCATAAGTACAAAGCGTACTCGTCAAAAAAACCAGAGGGGGATTCTTCCTCCTGGTTGAATCCTTTCCTGCTGATACAGTAACACTACCAAGGTGGATGTATCCAGCAGAAATCACAAGATGGATAAGCAGCTAAAGCAGATACACGGATAAGTGACCCAAAAAAAAACAGAGTAGTCAGATATTAATCGAGACATTTTAACTTTGTCATGTGAACATTTCCCAGCTGCAAGGTGCTCTGCTGATGTATAGCCTGAGGGTGTGACAGACAGGAAGCGATGTTATGCCATCACAGCGTTTGATCACCGGCGTCACAGGAACACAGGTATCAGAGAGAGACTCGTATCTCTTGCAGCTGCTCAGACTGTCGTGAGGCTTGTTTAGATATTGGTGTAAATGGGATGAGGAATATTTACCTCTTAAGATGTAAGCCAAGCTCTTTTCCCTTAAATCCCCTTTCAAAAGTCATATACTGTACAGTCGGAGCAGTTCTTTGAAACTTAATAGACGGTCCAGGAAAAATAAATATGTGAGTCAACATGCCGAACATTACTCTCCATAGCTGTGTAATTGTGTGTTAATAGGCATCACAGTACAATTACTTGGCCTCCACATAATGGAAGTCCAATCAATGTATGGATCCTGCCCCCTACTGCCAATGATGAAAATGGCATCTATAATCAATTAGTGGGTGTTCAGTGTTGAGGGGCTGCAGGCTGACGGCTGACAACATAAAATATTTCTCTAATTTGAATCCTTTCTGGGAGGGGGAAATCTGTTGTCTGGGCAAAAAAGAACACATTTTGGTTTGCGATTTGATTTCTTTGTCATATTTATGTTTTATTTGGACATTTACAATGCGTTTTAACTGTTTACTCTGTTCAAGGAGTACAATGAGTAGAAGCTACTTTAAATGGATCTTCAATTCCAGTGATTTCTACACCCAGCTTTTTCTTGTCTTTCCCTATCTCTCTCATAGAAAGAAATCTTTGGGATCTGTCATGAACATCCACCTCCTGTTGTATGCAGGGAACACAGCAACCTCTTCTGGACAAAAGTGAAAGTAGCAGAGGGTGTATGAAGCCAGCATAACAGAAGTGAGTAATGCCTATTATAACTATGAGTCTGACAAACCTTATAAGTTTACAGACGTTATGACAACGCTGGAGGAAATTAAATGCCATTTTATTGTCATTACTGTGTTGCTGCTAAACAGTTATACAGTTTGAAATGGAGCCATTGACTTATACTGACATCTCAAAGGAAATGTTAAAATCCCAAATGTCTGGCATCACATCTGAACAGATAACTAACTAGTAATTTGACTTGAGAAAAATCGTATTATTGCCTGGGGAAGCGTTAAAAAGTATTCCATGGTCAATGTATCTGATTAGTTTGCCTTGACGGTACACTGGTGAGCTAATCAGGCCAAAGGGATCAATGGAGCGGTTGTCACACTGCCTTGCATTCCTTCTATCTTCGGATAACTACAATGTAAATGACTTGGTACTAAAGGAAACCCTACTGGGACGCATACTAAACTCTGCCTGTGCTGCATTGTGCACATGGGAATCTCTACAGACACTTAGCCGGTTCTTAATCAGTAGTGTGCGAAAAAATAAGTCCCTATTACACAGCCCTCTCTAAATCTCTTATCATCATATTTATCAGAGCTGCTTTATTCATTTCCAGATCAGTTTCCTCAGACTGTAAACTTTACAGCCCTTGCAGCAAATCCTTGTGGTACGATTCTTATTGCTGCTGAATGGCTCTGAACCTCCTTTCTTCCTCCTTCTCTGCCTCTCTTTTCCCCTCTCTCTCCTGCAGTAAGAGCTACGAGGCCACCAGATGCTCTCCCAGCCTATTTGTCTTGTCCCTTTCACAGACAAACTAATTGCTAAACAAAAGGTGCTGGCGTGTCCTGTCGAGTACCCTTGTAAATGCTTTACAGCCACAGTTCCATTCTGCCGGATAGTTAAGTGGCTAATTATAAAAGGATCACAAAAGAGTCTGATTAGGGATAAAGGGGAGGAGGAGGAGGAGGTTGTGGTCCTATATTCTTCTATACAGGGCTACTGACACAGTTAGTTCAACGTAACTTCCCACAGGCGAAACTTCCCAAAGACATGTAAAGAGCAGACTAACTCTTTGTTATTGTTGACATAGAGTTACTGTAGAGGCTATAATGCTACCTGTTACGTGTGGTGCTTGTGTGAATCGTGTTGATACCAGTGGACACACTGGAAGGAGTGATCAGACTTTATTATGATCCTTTTCCACCAAAGTACTGTAGACTGGGGCTGCAACTAATGATTATTTTAATTATCGATTAATCTGCTGGTAATCTGCTGGATTAATTAATGAATTAATAGTTTGGTCTATAAAATGACAGAAAATAATGAAAAATGCCCATGACAGTTGCCCCCCCGAGTCCTAAAGAGATGTTACATTACATTACATTACATACTCAAATTTCTTGATTTGTCCAATTAACAGTTCAAAACCAAAAGATATTTAATTTACTTTCACAGAAGACCTCCTTTATTGAATACTGAAATATAAAAATACTCCATGACAACTAAAAGTACTCGTAATACAGGAAAAATGGCCCCTGTGAGGGTACTATTAATGTATTGACTACAGTATATTACTTGATTATTATTACAAATACATTATTGCGTAAATATTAACTGTTTAATCTATAATATTAATATATTTTATGAACCGGTGATAGATTTTTTTATATGTTAAATCTTATTCTGACACATAATTAGCAAAAAAAGCTGTCAAATAAATTTCCCTCTGATATTTAGTGAAATAGAAGTACAAAGTAGCATAAAATGCAAATACTTAATTTTGTACTTTATCACAGTACTTATCAAATGTACTTTGGTACGTTCCACCACTGGAGAAAACCAGAAATAACTCTCATTAAGACACTAGAACAATACAGTATTGCAGTAATGCAGTTTTGCACACAAAAAACAATTAATTTAATTAGCAAAACTGTCGTGAATTTATTTCCTGGCCATTAAATAATCAATTAATTGATTAATTGTTTCAGCCCCACCGTAGACACATTTAGGAAGAGCAGGGAAGGTATGGAATCTTTGCAATTAAATGAAATCCAATACACAAACTATGGCCTCCAAAATTACAACAGAGTTGAATCAACGCCCCTCTGACAGCCTTCTTGCACAGGACTATTGTGTTGGGTTGTTGTTGCATTTGAAGCCTTTACATTGTGTGTGTGTGTGTGTGTGTGTGTGTGTGTGTGTGTGTGTGTGTGTGTGTGTGTGTGTGTGTGTGAGTGTGAATGCCTTCCCCTGCCACTGCATCTGAAAATGTCACCTGCTTGTGTGTGTGCGTGTGTGTGTGTGTGTGTGAGAGAGAGAGAGCTTGTCTGTCTGGGCCGAGAAAACAGAGAGCCCCTGACTCCCTATCTTGACAAAGTTGGGTAATTAACGACAGAGCCCATTAAAGGGAGAATATTCAGCCAGTGATGAATGGCTTTAATAACAGGGCCGTGTTCCCTCTAACAGAGACAGATCCTCCCGCCACCGTCTCCCTGCCCACCAGATAAAACTGCCCACACTCCCATCTCACCACCCTCTTCATCTTGCCTTCTCCCATCGGCAGTCTCGCTCCTTCTCTATTTTCTGTCTTTGTGTTTTCATTTTCACTCACTTTAAAAGATTCTGTGCTTTCCTCTCAAAGATTCAATCTATTTGTCTGGTTTCCACAATTTGTGTTTGTAGTTTCAAGGTTTAGTCACGTCAGATGGGCTTACATTTTATTCATGCATACACAAAATCATACTGTGTACTGTGTGCAAAGACACACACATGTATAACACTTGTGTAGGTGAAGTGCACCTTTTCATCTACCTGCATGAATATTTGTGTTTTTGTCTACATGTCCGTGCATTTTGGTCTTGTAAAACATCGTTATCCTCTTTGTGTAGGGGCCATGCAAATTGGACAGTTAAGAAGCGCCAGTACCGATTTATGTTCTCGTGCAGCCCTTTAACAGGGTCTGTGCTACTGCTTTATGTGTCCTGGTGGGGTTGGGGGCTAGGGCTTACCACAGGGGTCACATTCATCACAGCCCCGTATTGTGAGATTGGTCCAGATGTCTGTCCTCATTAAAACAGACTGCTCTGAAAGTGAAAACATTCAAAGTGGAGAGAGTTAAGCAGCCACTCACCCATGTAGGTAAATATCCTTGTCGCTGTTAAAGACGCATATAACCGCAACATTTGTTGAATATACTGTCCAATAAAGGTGAAAACTGCCAAAATAATCATTTGAAAAATCATAAGAAATATTCAACGACAACATCTCTTTGCCGAAACCATGTTCCCGTTGGCCTGATGATCCACACAACTTACTGTAAAAAGATTTTTACTGGAGATACCTGAAGAAGTATTCTCTATAAAAAATTGTTGACAGCATGTTTGATAAATTATCCAGACTAAACGGGACACTAATTCTGGAAAGACAAGTTGCTCTTGAGTTTAAATGTAACTTGCCAATGCTATATGAGCAGCACACTTTCAGTCATGTTCACCCCATTTGTTTGGGTGGAGGCAGAAATCTCTGAGAAATATGTCTCAAAAACCAGGACAAATAAAGCCAAACTAAATACGTGGCTAAATATATTTAGGGCAAAGTAAGAAAATATGTTGTTTTTATCATTTTGGTGAACCTACCGTTTCACCCCAATGTTCTGTTTGGGGTCCTCTGGAGACCCCGGGCACTCTATAATAGCCAAAAAACATGCTTAATATTATTTTATCACCTTGATACTACTCCTTATCTTGAGAAATTACTCAAAAACATGATTTTAAACTGATAACCTGTTTCAAAAGTCTGCTACAGAAAAAGCTGTAAAACGTAGTTTAATACCATGGATTGTTATTATGGTACTGCCCCCATCCCTGTTCTAAATCTGATCAAAAGAGAGTTGGAAAGAGTTTGATCTCACTTGGGTCTAACTGACCCCGACCATAAGAAACTCACTATGTAGAAGGACTGAACATTTCTTTCTTTGTAAATTACTTTCTTGGTAAACCGAAGCAAAATGTATGAGTTTGTGCATAATCCATTTTAAATAAAAAAAGATTTCCTTATTTGGTATTATAAAATTGCTTTATGGTCATTTCTGTAAACTTTCACGTTTGTCACATATTGGGTTTAAATAAATTCAGAAGAATTTCAAAAAAAATATTTGACTTAAAAGAAATTGGTGATTTTGGAATTATTATTGTCAGCATTTCATACATATAGCAATGAGGAAGTACGATGTCAACCAAACAAAAGGGTTCAATTTGCACACATGGAAAGGAGAATGCGTGAAGGATGACAATGAAAGGTATCTAAAGCGCTTTGAGTCGTCAGAAGACTAGAAGACTCTTTAAGTCCATTTATGTCTTTGTTTGCTTGTGTGTACTTGCAGACTCTATAGTCCTGGACCCCAGGAATGGACAAAAAAGCCAGAAGAATTACACACAACATTGGACTGTTTAGCTTCAGGTTTGGGCCCTGTCAAACACACACACACACACACACACACACATTACGCACTAAGTTCCTCTCCAAAGTGCTTCCCATGTGTGGGGGGACCTTCACGCAGAGGTTGTAGCATCACGCGCTCTCTCACAGGACCAAAGGCAGCGAGTCCATTAAATACACATGAGAGTCTAATTAGGGCCCCCCTCGTGCAGCGGGCTTGGAGGTAGGAGTCATTGGGGAACGACACTGCCGAGACCCTGACACTCGGAGAACACACTCTGCAAATTAATAGAGAATGACCAAGAAGTACCTCTGTAACTGACTGAGACCTCTGCTTCCTTGGAGGCAAAAATGTTCAGTGCTGATTGCTCTCATTAAATGTGTTATAGTGATATAATTATGAAAATATGTCGGGAAAATGGGATGACTCTTGGTGTGTGGTTAGTTTGCATACTATGGTAAATTTGATATGAATGTTTAATATTTATATGGTTCATGTGACCTTTAAATGAGACCAGGGAGAAGGTATTGTTGAGTATGTGTTTTAGTTTGTGGCCTCATTTTCCCCAATTTCTCTGCTAATTCAACACCATTAAACACCTCTGTTGTGGTCTTTAAATGAGGGATAGTCAACCACCCTGAACAAGATTAACATAACTGATCATTTTGCTAATTTGTTCTGAATTCAAGCAGGAAAAGGGACTCGACTATATTTCCCATTATAATTAGGTTGATAATAGAGTCGGGTGAATTATTGCATTTTTGTTATTCAGGAGAAAAGTCTTTCCTCTGCTGCGTGTCAGATGAGATATTAGTGCGGACATGATTCTTATTCTGGCAGCAGTACGGTGACTGATATTATTTAAATTACACCTCCTTGGGCAAAGTATTCGGAAATACTTTGCAGATGGGAATTCATCACAAAATGCTGTTGAGAAAATGAGGGACATCAGGGTTTGATTACGCTGACAAAAATGCCCTCTTTTTCAGAGGGGAATGACTAATGTTGTTAACAACAGACTGAGGTGTACAGTCTTCTGAAAACCATGCCATTTCCTCACACATCTGTTCATTTGATGAGATAGATAGATAGATAGATAGATAGATAGATAGATAGATAGATAGA
>CALSBV010012174.1:10311352-10340850 GCA_943590825.1 Bovichtus diacanthus | reverse complement strand
AGATAGATAGATAGATAGATAGATAGATAGATAGATAGATAGATAGATAGATAGATAGATAGATAGATAGATAGATAGATAGATATTTTTGTGTCAAAGTAAGAATAGAACTATATATGCATGGGGGTCGTGAGTGAACAGCCATTTTCAGCCACAAATGATCACCTGAATCTGCAGCCATCCCCTCAGCTTTACAGAGCTTTATAGTTTCAGCTAATTTTTTTGCCATCCAGACCTCAACTTTCAGTGAAAAAAAGCTCGAAAAACCCACTCTATACTACCTGCTGAGCACCAAACAGCATATCAACACGCTGGTAGCATTGTGGAGCATTTAGCAGCTGAATTAAGAGCCAGATATCTCCCTCAGGAGATGGTGGTCAAGTCCATTTTTAGTTATATAGTGACACTTTTCATATGGAGCAGGTTTCTCATTCCCCCATGAGCAAGCAGTGCGACAGAGGCCAGGAAAAAGTTCCCTTTTAACAGGAAAAAAAAACCTCGAGTGGAACCAGGCTCATGGTGAGTGGTCATCTGGGGTTTTGATTTGGTAGACATGAAGAAACGGAGCTAAAAGAGAGTGCATATTGGATTATAAACATCCTGATGCTGCCACCACCATGCTTCACCATGATGTGCAGTGTTACGTGGCGTTTAGTCAGATGACCAAAAAGATACATTTTGGTCTCATCAGGCTGTAGAATCTTCTTCCAGCTGACTTCAGAGTCTCCTACCTGCCCTGTGGCTGTAGTCTCTCCCGTAGAGCTGCGGCTGGTGAAGCAACCAGACAACTCTTGTTGTATGAACAGTCCTTCCAACTTAAACCTCTGAAACTTGGAACTCCTTCAGGGTTGTCGTAGGTCTCTCTGTGGCCGAACTACACAAGGCGGATTTGAAGCTGTTCTACAATCTTTTGATTCAACTGCATTTCAAGGGATGTTCAGTGACATGCGGTGTTCATTCGTCTTCATGGTGTAGGTTTTGTCAAGGACTGACTCACCAAAGATTAGACCTTCCACATACACCTGTATTCATACCACAATCCAATGAAGCCCATTAATGAGACGAATGATGTGAATTCTAAAAACCAATCTGCTGCACCGGTGATGATTTAGGTGTGTCTTATTAAATGGAGTTAATACTTTTGTAAATATAAATTTTGCGTTTTATATTTGTAATTATTTTAGATCACTTTGTAGTGATCTGTTTCCTCATGGGTATTAATGATTAGTTTTTGTCAACGACAAAAAAAGCCACTTTGAATCCATTTTGATTCAGTGTCGTAAAACAATCAAACATGAGAAGTTTTGAAAGAGAGCGAGACGACCCCTGTCAGTGTAACAGCGTAACACGCGTTCAGGTGTGGCGTTCTTTATCCGTGAACTCCAGCAGCCTCCCACACTCCCTTCCACTACACCGCTCCACTCTGCCTTTCTGTCCTCCTCTGCTGTGACAGCTTTGGCCTTTAAGCTCGGCACTGTTATCACTCGGGCTTCACATTTAACAAGAGCGTCATTAACGTCATCATGTGGAGCGGTCTTTCGCCGTGACTGACGGCTGTTTTGACACGCTCCTTACAGGCTGCACACACACATGCAGTTGGAGCGCTGACTTACAATAATGCAATACTAAAAATGTCAAAAGCTCCATTTAACTTTATTGGTTTTAAACCAGGGATTTTTTTATGGCCCACTTTCTTAAATATCTTTCAGTGAGATAGCGCTAAATTGTGTTATACATTTTAAACTTCTACAAGTATATGGCAGCAGCTACACAGGAAATGTGAAGCACACTCTTTATGGCACACAATTCAATGTAAATTCTTGTGCAGATAATATACGTGTACTTATTTGTGGACTACTGTATGCTCACACAGATGGGCAACGACCATGTTGGCCAATTGGCCTTCTGTCTCAAACACAACATACCCTTTCTGTTTACCTTTAAAATGCCAATATCTCTGACACATGCCTCCTCTCAGCGTAGATGTGTGCTGCACATGAACTGAACTTTAACCCCACATTTCTGGCCAGCAGGCCATAATCCCACACATTTTGTTTTCTAATACTGTTCTATTACTTTGTATTATTATACCATATCTGAAATTGCAATGTAATGTTGGCCATTTTTAACATAAACCTGCCATTCTCAGAGATTACAACCACTTATGAGAAAAGTTTATGTGTCCGGTTTATTTAGTCCGGCACTTTTTGTAATAACTCTTTTCAATCTTGTCTCTCTGATCATTTATGTACTGTATGATTGTCTGTAAGTCTTTCCGACAATACCCGCCAATGTATCGCCTGTGTGGCCACAGTATCTCATTAGCCCTGACTTTCTGAATGACCATGAAGATATCGGCCTTGTGAGAAATAAAATAGGATTCTCCTACATAATCCCCTAAAACAATCACGAAGCAGGCTTCATCCCATTTCGCCAACATATTTAACATTTTACTGTGAAGAGAACTCAGATTCCCAACGAACGCAAAATGAATTACATTGTGGATCATCATGTAATTATGGATCTTTCCAAAGTCTGATAGAGCAGGAAAATTGAGTTCTGAATATTTCATAATGTGGAGCACCATCTTTGTTGAGGAAATTATTTAGGGATAGCATGCTCATTTGCAGAATGGATAAAGGTTCATTGCGAGGCACCAGAGTGCAGTAATTGGAAATCTCCAGCGACTCAAAGATGAGCATGTCTCCTCGATGCATTCAGTACACCATTAATTCTCTCTCAGACACCCAAAAACTATCAACTGCCATCCAAACCTATCAAGCTGTTGCTATATAGGTTATTTGTGCCAGATATAAATCAATAAATCACACGTATGAGACAAATGTGCACTTTGTGTTTTTTTTATGCAAGCTGAGCCCCGCCGCCGGCAGCACAGACGGGAAATGGTAACTCATGCACACACTTACCTGTGATTTTGATTTTAAATGCTAAAATTGCAGCATTTATTAAAACGGGCATGGATTCTTTAGGCTATGTGAGTAAAGATAATGTTCAGACAGGTACAACTATCAGACACTGATATCAGTATCAGACAATGATAACAATTTTAGTGCATCATGAAATAATATCAACAATACAAAGGAAAACAACCAAACAACTTAAGGTTGGATAAATTACACACTTATATGATCACTCTGACTGGGATGTAAAAGAATAATTTTGTCGCCTCTAGAAAACATATGAAGAAATGCCAGTTTTGAAAAATGTCATCTTTAAAAGGCAAATCTAAATGTCAGAGAGACAGATACTTTACACATAGAGAGTGTTGCCTTCTGGGCGTAACACAGAAAAGCGTGAGAATAATATTTTTTCCCAGTTGAAATGAACTGCAATTACCCGGCATCAAGCATACAAAGCAGTACACCCACATTCACATTCACATAGCCTGGAGAGGAGCGTGGTCACTGTTTGCAACATTACTCAGGGAATCAGAGAGAGAAAGCACAATGAAAGCAACGTGTGTGTGTGTGTGTGTGTGTGTGTGTGTGTGTGTGTGTGTGTGTGGGTGTGTGTGTGTGTGTGTGTGTGTGTGTGTGTGTGTGTGTGTGTGTGTGTGTGTGTGTGTGTGTGTGTGTGTGTGTGTGTGTGTGTGTGTGTGTGTGTGTGTGTGTGTGTGTGTGTGTGTGGGGGTGGGGGGGTAATGTCAAAGGGAGACATAGACTGTTCTATGTTACAATTTGCAAATATGTTATGAAATATGATGAATTCAGTGTCAGAAACAGAGCTAGAAGTTGATTAAGCAAGTTAATCAACAGAAAATGAATTGGCGACTATTTTCATAATTGATGAATATTTTTAAGCCATTATAGTAAACATCTGTGGACTGTTGTTGGTGAGAGAAACAAAGCAGTTTGAAGACGACACACTTTGCACTCGAGAAAAGTGTCATGGGCATTTTTGGGAAAATTTCAGTTGCAGCCCTATTCATAAATAATATCCATATGACAGACTGCTTAATTAAAAGAAATATTAAATCAATGTATGCAAGTCCACTCCGTGCAGTTACATTTTGTGCAACTGTGGTTATTCTTATGCATTTGCAGAAAAACAAACCCATGGTAATGCTTTACTTTAACTTTACAGCTAAGATGTTTTACAACAGAACATGTTGAGTTTTCTTCACTTAACTTGTACATGAAAGCCATTCCATGCGAGTGCGTGCAAGGGTTTATTTCAGAATGTGTACGTGCTCCTCTGTTTATTTGTGCGAGAGTTTGGCTTAGCTATTGGCATGGGGTCACAACTCCTGCCCAGAAGAGAGCAAAGATGAAGCAAGTGGAGCAGCAAGCCCTGTTTAGGTCTAAATTTTGCATGCTGGTGAATGTCAATCTCATGAATAAGCAAAGCAGGAATAAAGCCTTTGTTGGTCCTCAGTTTGTTTTGAAGCTTGTATGGAAGACTTCTCAGTGGGGAATGTGAGCAGAGGCCTGAGTGGGTGATTCAACCCCATTTCAATCATCAGTGGGGCTTCTGCAGGTAAGTAGCTGAATAAAAAGCCAAAGAATGAAGAGGAGGAAAAAGTGGAGAAAACTGAGGCGCAAGCAGAGATAAGACGGAAGAAGAGAAGAGGTAAAGAAGGAGACAGACAGCAGAGATGGAGTCGGAGGGGGGAAGGGACAAACACTCGCCTGTCTGCTGTCTGTTCTTGCTGTCCCAGGTTGTGTGTTTTCATATTAATGGTTGAGGTCATGTGTCAGGTCAGGAATAGCTAATCTTAACTCCCTGGCTGGAAGGCACCGTCAACCCACAGGGCATCTAGGTATCTCTTCAACCCAACAGAGAATCACCGGGCTCTTCTCTTAGCATGCAAATGAGACAGGAACAAATGTCCCGTCACTTCTGGGGCTCCATGTCCCAAAGTGCTTAACACTCTTCCTGTCAACCCCTCCTTCTCCAGCTGCTTCAAAAAGCCCTCATGCACCTCCCTCACTCTTCTTTCCTCCCTCTTATGTTCTTTAAATGAGCTTTCCAACTCCACTTCTTTCTCGCAATTCAATTTTACAAGGCCATTATCCCGGGTGTAATGTGGAGGTTAAATATATCGGGGCAGACGTTATGTGAAAATAATTAGTGCTAATGAATAATGCACTCATTCAGCTGATGAAGGATGGTTGTCAGGGTAATGGAGTGCAAGGGAGGGGCCCCTCTGACAAATGAAATTAAAATATTTAAACACTGTTTTACAATATTACCGGGCCCTCACACTCTTTCCCTGTTACCTACTCGCTACATGGAGCCGGCCGGGCCTCGATGTGAGATGATAGCTGTGCCATTACTCATGCACAACATCTGTCTCACTAAAGACAGAGCCCAGATACAAGGAGGAAATGTCCCCCACACCACACTTTTACAGTACCTTACACCACAGCTAATCATCCCTGCCCTGATGATCAATTTGAGGACATCAGAGACACCAATCCATATCGACAACCCGTCTGTCTGCCAGGTTATATTTCCTTCCCTTTTATTTATTGCCACTACACTCATTCAGCCTCTTACGATCTCATCCTGCACCCATCATGTGACAATGAAGGATGCAGGGTTTAAATCGCCCAGTTTACAGCACCCTTGCAGCCAATTGGCTCTGTGGAATCAATAATAGGGGACCAAGCACTCTGTGACTGATAAATGGTAAAGCCTCAACACCATTTCATTAGACATGATGGTTAGAGGAGGGGAGAGGAGAGTGACGGCAGGGGACAAAGCTCATGAGCTAATAATACATATTTCTCAGTGATTCATCCACAAAATTCTCCAGAAGGTTTGGTGCCACTTCGGATGGATCGGCCCACCCACTTTACTAAAAAACATCCACTTCGACTTTAGCCATTGTAGCAGGCTACTTTTGGTTTTGTTTGCTCCGGTCTTTAAGATTTCTGCCACCAGTCCAATACAATGGAAGCGAATGGAAATTCACTTTGTGGTGTTCACAGCGCTGAAAATTATATTCAAACACGACTCAAAATCTACAGCCACACTATCGGCTCTGTGAGGCTGTGCTTTGGCACAGCGGTACTTTGAGCTAAATGCTAATGTCACCATGCTAACATTGACAATGCTGGGTGATGGGTGCAATGCTGTTACTATTTATTATTGTGCAATACATCATGTGCAATACATCCCTTTTACTATGTATTATTGTTATTACTGGCTGCTAGTGTATTACTCTCACATGTTCACTTACTTTTTTATGCTGCTACTTTTTTTACCAAGGTTGTTTTTTTATTCTAACTACTATTTTAGAGTAGTACTTGTTTTATATTTGCCCTTTTATCTGCACTGTCCCTTTGCTGTTTAGCGCTGTAAATTTCCCTGCTGTGGGACGAATAAAGGATTTCTGATTCTGATTCTGATGATAACAAGATGACACTAAACAGGTATGTGGCCCAATCCCAATCTTCCCGTTGGCAGACTCATGGACTTTGAGGCGCGTTCCCACTAAGTACTGGAGGGCTGGGGGTCCCTCTGATACTGGCTTTTCAATGCCATGATGCGCCTTTTGTGACTGACTTTCCTGAGAGACTTGCCCATAGTTCATAGTAAAATTGGTGACTTATAAAATGTGGCGATACGTTGTTTCCAAGCAACATGTGATATCATGATGGTGTGTCCCATTCCATGTCCTCCTTTTTTTTTTTTACTATTTCCAGCCCTCATAAACTCACACACACGAGCACTGCAGCTGTGCACACAGGTGATGTCCTTTAAGCCTGTGAAGGTTTAGTGTTTAGGTCTGAGCGTGGAGATTTGGGATTGGGCCAATGTTTACCATGTTGTAGTTTAGTGTGTTAGCATGCTAACATCTTCTCATTAGCAATAAAGACAAATTAAATTTGGTTGATCATTGCAGGTATTGATGAAACTTTTAGAGATCACCAATGTTATTATTAGGATATTCATCCTGAGGGGAACATGGGTGTGTGTGTGTACCAAATGTCGTGGCAATCCAACCAATGGTTCTTGAGATATTTCAGTCAAGTGGTGGAGGTCTGTGGAGGGTCCAGAGTGGCCTGTCTGGGACCTTGTTTCTGGAGTTGATAATTTAAAATTGTTGTAAATGTAATGCTTTAATGTGAGCACTGCAAACGAAATGTCTCTGTGATTGTGGGCACGGGTACATGCCACTTAAGATAACAATGGGTTTTTTTGTTGCTTTTTTGGGCATTTTTTGTGAAGTGAACCTTTTTGAAAAGAAAGGAGAAAGGGCACAGCATGACTGATATGTCCTGGTAAATTTAATAGGGAGAGATTAACACTTATTGCATCTCAGATTGTTACAAATCATGCAGGTCTTTAATCCAGGGCTATGTTCAGTCTTCACAGGACAATGGGTAGCTGTTGTAAAAATAGGCTGTAAGCACTGAAGTGTGCTGCTCTTTCCCTGGGGCTTGGCCCGAGACAGCCAACACACCACACCAGCCACATCTGACAATTTCCTTTTATTAATCTAATGTTTTTCAGATTGGCGCCACATTTGACTTGTAAAACAGACCTAATTACGAGGCCTGTAGCACGCAAGCCACACATCAAACAGTAAGTTACAGTAAAAGCCTAAGATCTCAGTCGACTTTGCTCTCTTTTTCTCTCCCCTCCTTGCCTCCGCACACCAGAAACACTGATTATAACAGGGACATTAAAAGGGAATTACAGCGAAACAATTTACACTTAATGTAGCAGTCATATGAACAGGGAAGAAGGATGGACAAAGATGCAGTGGTATTAATAATACATGCTTTAATTTAGCAGCTGGGAATGCATAGCGCAGGATCAAGGTACAGGGAAAGACAGACAATGAAAGAAGAGTGCAGAAGCAGTGAGAGAAAGACATCTGAAGGAAAAGTAGTGAGATGAGAGAGAAAGTGTAAAACAGAGTAGAGGGTAAAAAGTGGAGGGAGGAGGATCACAATATGTTGCTATGGGTTTTCTGCGCACTGTGATTCATGGGCAGTAAATATGCAAAGCCTGATGGCCATAAGGCAATCAGAGGAGCGCCACTCATCTACATGTTGCACAGTGGGCTATAATCCATCTGAGGGGCAAGGAATAATGATACCAGGAAGCAGGAATAAGAGCAGGGTCTGTTTATTACTTCAGACAGATCCATAATGCATACAAATGTCAGGGAGGCACGCAGCAGCCTCTGGCCACAGAACTCCATTGAGAAGTACAGACAGTAATATTGTTTTTAGTGTAATGAAAGACGATCTGATTTAAGCACCTATTAAGGCGCATATGTCTGCTGCCATATAAAGTTTTAAAACGAGAGCTAAAGCTGTAATGATCACTGACAGAGAATGGAGAAAAGCTGAGATGGACATAAAGAGGTAATCACAAAGGCAACAGTAAGGTCAGCAATAAATTATATGCATATTGCAATATGGATGTACGCTCATGTAAAGTGAAATGTAAGGTTAGAATTTGGTCCAAATATCCACATATAAGACCTTGGATATCATTACGTCTAGACCTGTTAAGATCAAAACTACCACTGGCAATAAAACTGTAATTTCACATCTTGGTGTCATTGTGTTATTTTTCTTTATTTGCAAAGAGACAAAAACATACACACACTTTCAAACACAAAGACCCCGCTTTCCAGTCTCCTCACAGAGGACATTAACACCAGGATCCTACATGGTGCTAGAGTAAGTAATAAATTGTGTTGAACATTGATAAACTAATGCAATTACCTGCAGGGCAAGCAAGTCAGCTAATTTAAAGATACCAGGTTTGTTCATGCGGTGGGAGGCTCTGAATAGGCCCCAAGGGTGAAAGATGGCACCTTTATTACATCTGAGAGGTCAGCCTGGTAGCACTGTATTAGGATTGATCTTTTGATCCCTGCCTGGAACCCCCCATACTGTACCAACCCCATCTGGCTGAGAAAAAAACAGCTTATCTGGCGCAAAGGGTTAACTCTGCTAGCCAGGCAGCCTAATTGAGCGCCACACATCTCAGCTACACAGCAGAAACAGGAACCTAGAGGGTCGTAACAAGCCAGGCATGACTTATTCACATAATAAACCTTGCAGATATCTAAATGAGCCATTGAGCTAGCCAGAGGGAGGGAGGCCATTAGGCCGAGTGGACTATGGGTACATATTTGTATATCTACAATTGCCCTTTCATTTGCATATGTGGCTTGCTATAGAAATGTTAGTCTGCGCTTGTACTCAGGGGCCTAATGACACAACAGAACAACTGTGTACTCATTTACAGTATCATAAACAAGTCAGAGCCACATTCTTTTAATAAAACATTTTTAAAAAGTGATGAATTGAGGATTCATTTAGTTTATATTGAAAACAAAGCGGCTGGAGGTCTGCTACATAGGTTACCCACTGCTTATACACATGGGTGAAAACATCTGAGATATGAATAGTAAATGTAAGCTTAAAGGAATAGTTTAACATTTTGGGGAATAAGCTTGTTCACTTTATGCTGAGAGTTAGATGAGAAGATTGATACCACTCTCGGCAAATTTGCCCAATAGATATGAAGCTACAGCCAGCAGCCGGTTCGTTTAGTTTAGCATAAAGACTGTAATCTGAGAAACAGCCTGGCTCCGCCCGAAAGGTAACAAACCCAACTACCTCCACCTCTATATGTCACTGACATTATATCTCTTGTTTAATCCGTACAAAAACCAAAGTGTAAAAACGGGGGTTCGATTCGATTCCGGGCCGCTTCGGTAAGTAAAATATTTTTTTTGATGGATTAATACATGACAAACATGCAGAAATAACATTTTAAAAAGAATACATAAATAATATTGGCTCAAATTAATGGCTCAACATGTAATTCCGAGCCGCCTGCTCCAAAGAAATAAGTTGAAGTATTTCACCTCTAAACTGGGTCCATACAATCTCTGATGTTTATATTTTAGTTGTAGTAGTTTGGTATATTTATTGTATCGCACCGGGGGCTGTAGTCCGTGTAACGTTACGTTAGTTTGTTGGACTAAATCCAAAGTGGCAGAAACTAGAAAACGAACCGCATATTCGTCTCGTCTTCCCGGTGGCGGCGCAGCCAGGAGAGAGGTGAGGGGGAGGAGAGAGCTCGGCAGCCGCCTCCGTAACACGGAGCCCCAGTCAGCGGCCGAAGAGACTTGAGCTCAGCCAGAACCAGAACCAGAACCAGCCCTGCAGTCACAGCGGGCTGCTGGACCTGAAGCTCCCCGTGCTGTGGCTGAACTCCAGCTAACTGCTAACTGAAGCTACGCCGTTTCCCGGAGCTGCCGACAGATATACACTCCAATAAACAAACTATAAAACAGACACGGAACATGGCTGTAATATCTACAAGCGAGTCAGGCAGCTGTGCTTCTTCTCCCTCTGTACTGAGGCAGACTGGAGCTACACTGACTCACTATCACCTCTAGAGGAACAAGTGGTATTACACACTGGACGGAGCAGCTAGCTGTTAGCATGCTAACTTCAGTAGCTATCTCTGCAACACAACACAGACGTGTTTGACACGACGTCAACACTGTTACCTCTTCACACTCTGCTGATAATGTTGGTTAATTGTTTTCATGGTTTACGTTTAAATTCTGTCATATCTTAAACATTTTTTGTAAATAAAAGGTTTTCACTCACATCTTTATGAATAATCTACAAAATGTTAAAGGCCGTACCACAAACTGTACAGTACCAGGAAATCAACCAACAAAAGCTACATGGTAGCATGATTGGAACGCTCGAATTCTCATTCGGAGAATCCAGAAAACCACTGATCCTGTAATTCTGCACTCGTATTCGTCTGTTATGTTGTTCAGTTCAAACAATAACACAAGGTTGTCACTAATCAGCAGAGTCTTGTGGTAAAGGGTCAAAGGTCAGCCTTTAATGTGACCTCTGACACATAATTAAATTGCCATCTTTAACCTCAGTTACAACCTGTCACAGAGCATTGGATTGCATGCTGCAAATCACTCCACCAATCAATGTCAGGGGTGAGGGCAGAGGGCGGGGCCTGCTGTGTGTCTGCACAGAGATTATCTTTAATGAAGTTGAACTGTACAGTGATCATGTTAGCGTAAAGCCTGATTAGATTCTGAATGACGTCCTGCAAAAACACACACTCATCCTCACAGAGAAAAGGAGACTGCAGATAAGAGCTACTCGCAGTGTCCAGTCACATGACTTGTTTCCACTTTAGCTAATAGTCATGCAAATGTACGTATGTGAAAAAAGATACTCTAAATGTATATTAAATGAAAGGTTATTCACTCTCTTTGAGCTCGTTTTTTGATCTCTAACAATTCCTGAGGGAAATATCTAGCTCTTTGGCTGCTACATGCTCCACTATGTTCCGCAGCTATTCTCTAAATGTGCCTGTTTGCTGGTTGGTGCTGAGCAGGTAATGTATAATGGCTTTTTAGAACTTTTTCACTGTAGACATCTGCCTGCTGTGGCCAAAAACAACGCTGTGAGAGCAGTGAGGGCGAAACCAAAACGGTAAAGTCCGGACAGCTAAACAATGAGCTGAATCTCGCTACAAAGCCACTTCAAGTATAAATTTGAGGTACTTGTACTTTACTTCAGTACTCCCATTTTATGTTGTTTTATACTTCTACGATACTTAATTTATATGACAGCTCTAATTACTACTACAATATGTTGCAGTGTTACAGATTAAACTACCCAAAAGTATATTAAGTTGTTATACTTGTGCTTTTTATACTTAAAGTATATTTTGTTAATAACAGTAATAATAATACGGAACTTGTACATGTAATGAAATTATTTAATATCGTTCTATTGGTGCTTTAGCTTAAAGGATCTAAAAATACTTCCAGCACTGAATTGACACATACCTCACATATCTGGTGAGGTAAATGTGGTAAAAAAAATGAAAAGGAATTGTTATTCTTATTTATTCTAGATCATAAACTGGGGTTTACATTTTTAAATTATAGTGAAATTAAGCTATTTCTCAATTTCTAGGGGGCCTGTCTGGACTCCTAATGCATACTGAGAAAAGAGTAGCCTATCATCCGCCCCCCAAAAAAAGGACAAATAAAAAAAACAAAGCAGTTTCAAGTACAGCATATTCCAGAGAGACTGAAACCTAAAAGTACAAATTCAGGGAAAAAAATAGTCTCCAAGCGTTGCCATGTTTTCGGTTGTGAACATATTAGCTGCAGCTCTCTGGTTGCAGCATCATGACTGAAGGAGATTTATTGTGATCTGCAGGTTCAGGGAAGCCATGTTTTGATTTATTGATGGCATTACCCTGCTAGCAGAGTTACCTGGGATTTGTGGTCAGCAGACAAGGTTAAAGGGCTTTGTTATGTCTAACACAGCAGTATTTCCAGACACTGAGGATGATGGAGAGTTTTTTTTTGTTTTTTTTTTAAAACAATAGTGCAGTTGAATAATAACAAAAGATTTGTTTTATGTAACACTACATTTCACTGGAGAAGCTTTACAACTGAGGCTGCCGTCATCACACAGGCACAGATTCCACACCAAAAACTGCAGCTGCTGAAAAAAAATGTGTCCCCAAACTCAAATGATCCTGAATGACTATGCTGATTATGATTTAGGGGCTGCTAGTTTTGTTTCAAACTGTGCCTTGCTTTGTGGCCGGGGGCCTTGTGTTGTTTAAAGGGTTGTCGGGGTATAAATACTAAATTAATCATGCTTTGGCTCAACTTGCTAGGGACTGAAATTTGCTTATGGAGGCCCATGATCGCATAAAATATTAATGGCTTACAGAGAACTGGCATTGTAGCAATGGGGGCAAGGCGTGTGAAAGCGTAGAGCGTAGTGAGTTGGGAGGGGTCACTGTTGATTGAAGATCAGAAACACCTTCCTCATATCTTCACCTTAATTAAATGCACAAGAGACATACAGCAAGTGACCAAAACATTGTGTTAGCATCATCCATCCATTAGGATGAATTTTGTACGTATTATTCTACAAAATTGGTGAAGTGGTAATTGGTTGTAATTGGCATTCAGCGATGTTTTGATGTTGTGAAAAAGCAGGGACGATATTCAAATGAATCTGAGAAAATACATTAGAAGTGTGTAATGTTATGCATTTTCCTAGTTGGTGCATATCCGCATGACCGACTTCTTGAGCCCCCGGGGGCTTCTAAAAGAAACTACAATCGTTTTTACTGACAGACGTCAAATCTCCAAGCAAACAAAACTTTGAAGAATCCCCCCTCCCCACCCCAAATGAAACATACTTTAAATTTCATCTGCCTACTCCACACACAAACGAGAGAGAGAGAGAGAGAGAGAGAGAGAGAGAAAAAAAAAAAAGTCAACATTATTACAGCTCATTTCAAAATGTGATGCCATTTGTCTCCTTGACACAAATCAGTAAAGTAAAGATTTATATAATGGATGACACGGATGCTGTAAACTTGTTAGCCCATATTTTCGGAGCTCACGCAGAGCATATGAACATCCTCTGCCCCCCAGTGAAGTGGCTGGAGGCGACACAGGGCTAAGTCCTACATGTTCTGTAACACAGATATTTGCGTAGCTCTTCCACACAGTGCTGCTGAACAAACATCAGGAAATGTGGGTATTTGTGTCAATCAAACCAGTTCAAATGACACATAAAAGCTACAGGTGTGTGACACAACTTCACAAGCGCACAGGTAAAACTGCAACAGCTTGTTTGATCGCAAATGATGCCTGTGTGAGTTTGGTGGCACCACAGTAGGTAAATGGGACAACAGGAGGGGGCATTTAACACGCCCATACTGAGAGACGGAGGGATGAGGAGAGGTATTTCTGGTGGTGGCGCAGGGGGAAAAGAGCTTAAATGATAAACAGCAGATATTCTACAAGAGCAAATCTGATTTCTCACAATTATCTCTGCAAGCCTGACAGGCACCATGGGTGGCCCAGGAATACCGAACCGGTGGACACTGATTGGGTTATTTGTCCTCTCTTATTCGGGGCTGAGGGATTGTGGGAGCTGTTCTGTGGAGAGCCTCTCTGCAGGTGTACTATACCAACTCCTTACAGGAAGCAAAATCCCTTTTACCTAAACACCACGACTCCACTCTTGGTTGGAAGAAAGCAAAAGGTGACCAGTTGTCGAGTAAATATGAAGCCATGTTTGGCAGACAGGCAGTGACAGCTCTAAATGAAGAGGTCGGCATTTCACACAGAAGACATTTTGACTCGTCAGAGTAGGAAAAGCACAGGTGCAATTAATAACAGTAATGATGGCTGAATTCCATTTAGCTGCTTCCATTTCAGGGCCCTGGGGTTCATCTCAATGTCCCTCCTCGACCCCTCTGTCCTCTCTCCTCGATCACTTGACCCGGAAATCGATTGAGATACGGCATGTTGAAGGAAGTCCCAATTCCTTAAATGCGCGCAGAGAAGTCGAGGAGAGAGGAGAGAGGAGATAGGAGAGGAGAGAGGAGAGAGGAGAGAGGAGGCTTCCAGAGGAGAGGGAAGCGAGGAAACACGAGTCCAGCCTATGCGGAAGTGTTATCACTCCACACGTATAAATGCCCCGCCCCCGGCTCCACAGCTGTCTGGGTACTGCGGCTGTTCTCGACTGTAAAAGGAGGATTAAAGTCATAAAATGTTTAATGTGCTTGAAATTTTAGTAAAACATAGACATCTTTTTGATGAATGAGGAGCTCCTAGTCTATTACAAACATGTAAGTGTGTGAACTATACTTACACATTCAATGATGGTTTGATTGATCATAATTCGCAGTCCTTAATGGTGGTTTGAGTTGCATGTTGGCATCTATAGGACACTGAAAGTCAAACAGTTCACTGGTAAAGGACATACAGCACATATGCAGAATAAATCTTCTAGTTACATTTGTCATTCTTCTGTGGTATAAATTGAATTAAAATGATAAGACAATGCAAAGAGACAAAGAGTGCAGCGGCAATTTCAAATACATACAACATCCAATACAACATTGCATCTTAATAAAACCAAGCTTTTTTTTATTAAAATGTACATTTCATGGATGAAAACAAATGCAGGACTGGAAATAATACATTGAATCCCATGAATAAAAAGAGATAGATGAATTAATTTCAATAAACATGTAATAAGTAAATTGTACAGGGTCTATAGGATTTCTTTGGAGTGAAGCCCAGTGACAGGTGACACAGCTGCGCACACGCCATAAGTAAAGGACGTCGTTTAAAGGGACGCTCGAGGGAACGAGGGTATCCTATTTCCCACCCGAGGATTCCTCTGTCCTCCCATCTCACCCTCGCGTCTCTCGCTCGCGCCTCACGAGGGCGGAGCTAAGGCGCGAGGAAGAGACGCAAGGGAGGGAAACGAGGAGGCGAATTAAGGTTTTGGGATGAACCCCTGATAATGGGGCGTGTTGGCTCACTATCAGGACTTACTGGGACACTTGAGTAGAGCCGAGACATTGTTAATGTTATTAGTGACGCTTTTCAAGTCCAAATGTCTGCTGTAAAAAAAAAAGTCTACCGGAGAGAGGACTGATGTAGAAAGTGGTTTCACGTCACAAGAGTTGTACAATTAAAAGGACAAAGATTGATGCCGACACAAAACTATGATTTATTTCACATACATTGTTGTGTTTTGTGGGTCAGGAAAAAGATACATAATACTACTGTTTAATTAAAGAACATATTTAAGATACAAAATAAAATTCCGAACATTCTTGGACATTTGCAAAGCCCGTCTATAATGCTCTTCAAGGTGTCCACACACTTCGAGCTGAATGGGGCTCTGCAGGCAGTTTTTTTTTGTTGTTTTTGTTTTGGGTCACATAGCATAATGGCCGATATGTGTATTAAATTACTTTTTTTAAAATTTATAGCAAGGTAATTACGGTAATGCTTACCAAAGCCTACCCCATAAAACAGGATCCTTCATTTTGATTGCATTGTTGTGCAGTTTTTTTGTGCTGTTCACTAAATTCTAGCCCCAGCCTGGGTTCAACTCCTGACACTTGTGCCATTTAATGCAAATAAATTACATTTACAATAAGCATCTCCTCTAGTTTAGTGCAGACCGTCACCTTTCTGAACATGAAGCTCTGCCCTCCTGAGGCCACAGACACAGCAGCAGCTTCTTCTCTGCAGCAGCTGCTGCAGTTGATCACCTCTCATGTTGATCAGGACTTTTAATGTGCCTTTAGTTTTTACTCTGTTAAACTACTACTTACTATAGCTTAGTATAATAGTTGTGATAAATATAAGGAAAAACAAAACTAGCAATTTTCAAAAGATACATTTACAACAAAAAAAACTCCATTGTAACAATCAGGAGAGTAAATGCAATTTGTTACTTCCACATCTGTATTTATCCACATTTTCCACACGGATCAATATGAATTCATTTGATTCATGAAATGTAAGCCAAGTTCTCAATGACGTTAATAATTTTTTTGTTGCATTTCATTTACCCACAGACACAAAATGGCATCAGCCACAATAAGGAAAAATGCTAGAAAAAGTCATCTACGATTCATTAAAAAAAAAAGTATTTTAATACAGCAGCACTTTAAAATACAAACACTTTAACAGTAAATACAAAATTACATTCTAAAATGTTGAAGCCTCTTGGAGAAAGAGTTGTAGCGGGATACTGCAGACAGCACCTGCAACAAAAAGAACACAAAGGCTCTTAGTTATTGTTGTATTTAGATATTTTAGTCAAGCTATGCAAATGTTTGTTATGCTAGACAATAATTAGAAGAAATTTCAACATTTTGCAAAAATATACTATCAGATTATATCATTGTTTTACCTTGGCATGGAAATTAGTGCAATATATTAGGTTACCTTACCGATCCAAAAAAAAAAAGAAAAAAGAAAATAGTGATAGAAGTAGGAATTTTGTAGGAAGTTTGCTCTTTAGGGGAAGAGGAAGATTTTTTTGTTTTTTGAAATGGTCTTTTTTCAGCTCTTTTAGGAATTATTTTTTCCACTGCCACAGCATTTTCTTTTTTTGATCTTTTTTTTTTTCTTTTTTTTTTGGCAGGATGTTTTCAGACCATTTCAATTCTTTATTTTTTGTACAATCCAAAGTAAAGCCAAGAACTGAGAAGCCAAGCTTTCATACAAATCATTTAAATCCAGACATAAAATATTTACACATGAGCATTTAAACCAGTCAACCTAACCCTATTCTGCAAAAGCTACAGTCGGTCAATCAGTTCAATTACAACAACGGTTTCTTCTTAAACCGAGAGTTCAACAAAAGGGGTCTTAAAGTGATCAGCTATCACATGTCCAGACAAAGTATGTGTGTATTGTTACAAGAAAAAAAAAAAAAAAAAAAAAAAAAAAACTATTTCTACATTAAGAGCATTAAAAAAATTCACCATTGTTGCATCTGGTATACACATTAAAATTAATCAAACATGGTTCTGCTGCCAGTTACACATTTGTGAGGGAAAAAAAAAAAAGTCTAGCCAAAGTAAAATATGCCTTGCTGGATAATAGACAGGCATTGACATTTTATAAAGTTGCTGGATTGTTGCTCGTCTTCCACACCAGTGCAACCAAGGAAGAGCGTCTGACCGATCTTCATCTGCGCCACGAGCGAGGCTCGTTGTCGTCTTCTTCCTCGTCATCATCCTGCAGCAATGCATCGTCACTCAGAGACTCTTCCAGGTACTGTTGGGAGGAAATAAAAAAAAAAAAAAAAAAAAACAGATTAATGCTCTCTGTAGAGGATTAAAAAGTGGAGGAAAGGCAATTTAAAATGGAAAGACCTTTTATTTTCAGCATCATCAGCACTCAACTTGCACCATGGATTTAAAAGGCCTCTGGAGGGACTATATTCTCATTTTGGGAGTATCATGATGCAGACAGACCAGCTGCTTAATGAAAGTTCGAGTGGCCATGCAAAAAGCCACATAAAGACAATTCCTTGCTGTAATGTGTAATAGCTCCCTCTTGTGTTCTCAAAATGTAACACAACAAGAAATAGGTATTAAGTGCTGGAAGAAATGAGACTAATCCTGTCTGATCCCTCTCCTTAAGGTTCATCAGCAAACCTTACACAGAGTCAACAATCCCTGATCAGCTACCATAGGTGCTATAAAAGAGAAACATAAATATATGCACAGTGAGAAATGCCCACAAACCTCATCATCCTCTGGTTCTGCCTCATCAGCATCCGCAGTACTGAGAGTCTTGACGACCTTATGCCAGGCCAGGCGTAAAGTCTGGTTGTTGAACCTCACTCCATGAAGAGCCGCCTACAGGTGGCCGAAACAGAGAGCAGAAGGGGAAAACATGATTAGAGGAGAAAGAGATCATAAAGTGTAAAAAAATAAATAAATATAATGGGCTTAATCAAAATACCAAGTGTACGCCAAGTGTAGCAATGTGCAAAATAATAGAGCCCAAATAATAGAAAATAACTTTCAATGTTGGAATCCTAAGAAACTAAAGAATATTTTACTCACCTGTTCTGCCTCCGCTCTTGTCCTGTAAGTGATGACTGCGGACAGGCTGTTTTCATCAATCTGGCAATCTTCAATCTCTCCAAATTGCTTCAAGATTGTTAACACACAAAATTTTGGTCACTTAACAAACTAACTCATTCATGTGCAATGATTGAAAAATGATCTTATGCGGTTATCATTTTGGGGTGATAATCCAATTACATATATAGTAAAAAAAAAAAAGTGTTTTCAGGCTATGTTGTATTTATTCTTTCCGTTTAACCAAACCACACATAGCCTTTATCAAAAATAAGGACGGGACAACTGCCTTCTCCCACCCACAGCTTCCACCAAAAAGGTCATATTGGTTAATTGTGAATATCAAGTGAAATGTATTAGTTATGGGGTGACTTACAGCAAAGTGTGGTAGCAGGTCGACATGGTCTGCCTCGGTGAAACCAGAAATCTCCAGCGCTCGTGGTCGATAGTCCACGGCCGCATGCAGTGGCACACCTCTTCCCCGTCCTCTGGAGCCCCTTCCCCGGGCCCTGAGAGCACCACGGCCCCGAGCGTGGACCCCCCGGCCTCGTCCCGGTGACAGGATTCCCCTTTTAGCCGCCTTGGTACAAAAAAAACAAAAACAGAAAAAAGGGAATTTCAGTTGTGGAGATGAAACTCAAAAGTTTGAGGGGCAGTTTTCTCCTTCAAGAATAAGTCAATACCTCAATTTGCAGCTGGGTGTACTTAGTCTTCAACAAAGCAGTGTCCTCTCCGGCCTGGGTCTTCTTGTACAAGTCCAGCTCTGTATCCAGCAGTTCCTTTTGTGCCTGAACAAATGATCAACTCGCATCAGGAAAGACGACATAGCAAGTCGGAAGTAATAAGTCAAAGGCAACTGGATAAACTGAAAATCCAGTTTCCGTTGACAAGGTACTTTTAGACGAACAAAGATGCATCTTCTATCATCTCGAAAGGAACAAAAAATGCTAAATTAAAGCTGGTAAAATAAAAAGATGAGAGCAACAAACTAAATTACCTGGGCCTTGCTTTTGGCTGTGCGTAGCGGGTTGTTGCTGCCCGAGATTCCCTTTATCTCCTCTTGCAGTTTGGTGATGCTCTTGGTTAACATGCCCAACGTTTCCATGATCTTGGCTTTATCCTCTGCCTTTATTGCTTTGTTCTTCTCAAGTTTGGCTATCAGGAGCTGCAGAGGACGGAAGCAGAAAAACAGAGTTATAAGTTTGTTTGCGCTGCTTCCGACACAGTACTTTAAGAATTAAAAAAACGATGCCGTCAGCCACAAGTGAGATAAGATGTAAGATTTAATATTTAAGATGAAAAATATGGATATTTTTACAAATTTTGTGATTTGTTGATCATTAACCCCTTTGACACGGATCACAAATGAGTCACAGATCCCACGCAAAGCTCTCAAACAGTGTTGGGTAAATCTACACAAACAGACCAAAGTCCATTGGACTTGCTTGGGGAGTCAGACCTCTTTTACAGAACACACACACTGACGTTTAGGTTTTGTATAGAGGTGGCAGACATGTACTGTAGATCTCTACTCCAGATCATCTTACCTTCTGCGTCTCAATGTGCTTCTCTAATATTTCCTGCTTCTTCTTCCTTACATCCTGCTGTAGTCTTAGAGCTTCCTGTGAAAAGAATTATGGGAAATTATTAGGTTCATACTATAGGAATCCAAGTCGATTGCTTCCGTTTCCTACTGTGGCCTTACTTTTGAATCTCCCCATTTCCCCGCCACTTCTCTTCTCACCTGTTTCTTCTTCAGGGCTTCCTCTGTGTTTTTCTGTGCTGCCTTGAGGGCGGCAGGATTGTATACAGTCTTTGTGAGGCCCAAGGACGTGGAAAACACCTACAGAGGGAGGAAAATGGCAGCGCATAACATTTACACAATTTGTGTAAGGTGAGGAATTCCAAAAGACAATTCTGAACAGTGAGGAAACTTACTTTCTCAACAGGAGCTGCTGGTTTGGCAGAGAAACCCAAACGGTCTTTCACTGACACCTTAGAGGGATTCTGCTGCAATGGGGAAAAAATGCATAATGTTTACATACCGTCTGCCGATTTGACAAGCAAATGCGAAAAAGCACACTTCCCACCATCACCCACACACACCTGAGAGGCTACGCTGGAATCTTGTGAGGGCTCAGAGTTCCCAGTGAGCAGGGGTCCGAGGCGATCTTTGACAGACTGCTTAAGAGACGTGGCTGAGGGCTGCTGAATGACAAAGGAGACATTTATCACATTAAATCTGTATTAATGCATTAGTGCATTTTAACAGTCACCGTCAGACAAAACACTGATGTTTCCCTTTCGTGTTGAACTTAAGGTCCATCTGTATCATCTACTTTATTAACTGATTTCCTACATCTCCTAGAATGACTCAGGACGCTCAGTGAAAGACGTTCTCCGTACTGTAACTATATGTGGAGGTAGCACTGGCGTTAATGCAACAAGTGACAAAGGTGAAAACCAAGAGAGAACGTTGTCGTGTCTCATGCCCCCATTTTACAATAATCAAAAAAACACCCTTGACGAGATGATGGCTGTATGTTAATGCACAACGAGGTGAGCCTCAAAAAGGAGCATGTAGATTCTCAAGAACTTACATCAAAATCCTTATTATTGTGTTTTTTTTTTTAAAACAGCCCTATTTTTGTGGTTCAGTGCAAGCAGTGCTCCGACTATTCCGTATATTCCTATATTTGAAATTTGCTTTGTCCGTCTGTGTGGTCAGCCAGGCGCACGGTGCACAGGCGGGACGAAAAGGTGAGAGGTCTGTTCAAAGGAGGCCGCGAGTTGTTGGTATCTGTGGGTCTGTGTAGACTCAGAACCACGTCCGTTTCTGGCACAACATTATGACTCGGTATTCTGCCTTTTATGCATAAGATGTTGGGTTACAGCTGCTCATCTATCCTGTGCGTCCTTATGCATTTTTATGTTTTATTCTTAGAATAAAACGCTGCTGTGTCACATTTTATGATGTGATGTTTATTATGCAAGATACATTGGAATTAATACTGAAATAGCATCAGATTTACGCGTTCATTTAAACTTACCTCTTCCAGACATTAATATGTCTGGAGAAGCATCTTTTCATTTGTTGAGCTATTGTTGTCCTGCTCCCCTGTGATTGGCACAGCTGTTTCTAACTAATGATGTGATCTAAAAATGTATTCATCGATCACCAAGCCTATTTGTGCTGCTGCACATGTGTGAACCAAATTAGCAGGTGAGCTTGGAGATGCCCATGCAGTGCCTAAGACCAACTTCTTTGCACGTCGTTGCGCTTGTGTGATTAAAATAGGGCCCTATGAATCTTTACCGGTGATGCACTACAAATATTGTTTGTTATTTACGTTTGGCCAGTTATCTACTAGCAGAGGTAAACTACCCCAGCAAACTATAAAATGTTTCCCCAAAATACCAGGTTCATTGCAAAAACAGCAAGCTAAAATTAGTTTAAAAAACTAATTCAGTCAATCAAAATGACATTTTCTTGGAACAAGTCAAAAAACAATCTTAAATGCAATTTAACTTGTGAATGAAGTTGATTCCATGTAATTCTTGAAACAAGTGCATCTTATTTAAGATGTTTACTCTTACACCAATTTGACCCAGGCCTATACTAGCAATACTTTGTGTTGGTGTTAAGCCAAAACATTTTTTAACAACCACATGTTAAAATAAATCCACTTTTACCATGGCTGTCAGTGGCTGAGGCTGCTGCTGTGAGTGGGACTGGCCCTGGCCATAACTCCCTTCATCACGAAACCAGTGCACCCTGATGAAGCGGTTGTTGAGAACAGCCTCTGTGCTTTGCATAGCTCGCTTGGCCTCATCTGGAGAGGCAAACTGGATCAGAGCCCCTTCTGGGTCATTCTGGAAGGCCACCTGTCAACAAACAAAAATGGTACAGTGAGACAGTAACAGAGGTGCACACATACTGTAAATCCTGCAGGTAACACTGGATGATTAATCAGGTAATAGAATTGACAGGAGAACAACTCCATGATGTGATTCTTTCTACCTTACCATCCCAATTGTCACAGTAACTGTGTATACTACTCACTATACCATCCTTAAAAACCCAGTGTGTAAAAGTGTTTGGAAAAGGGTAGGTTGTTCCTTGTAAAAGGATGCTTTTAGGTACCTCAGATTTTACACTTTCCATATCTTTTTTGAGCTTTAGTTTCTCCTGTAATCTTTGCTGGCTTTACACCACTCGTCTCGCTCATACCACAACTGTTGTAAATCATATAACCAATTACTGGTTTATCAGATGGTTTAAATAGCCTAATTTCAAACATATAAAACTAGGATAGCAATACCAAAGATTACATTTAAACCAAACCAAAACTAAAACTTCACTCAAACATTCCTGTGTGTGAAACGTCAATACTGACATTGTTTTAAAATGCTCCAACCTTCTCACACCAGATTCACAAGTTACTTATTATACTCCATCACAAATTGCACTACACAGTAACTACATAATATTTAGTTAGAATTTTTACCATAATACTTGCACAACATTTATTGGCTACTAACAATCAAAGCTGTGATTTTCATATGTAAAGTACCACATAGGGACTGACCTGTAGGTTGACAATGGTGCCAAACTTGCTGAAATGTTCATTGAGTTTGCTGATGTTGTTGAGCTCGGAAGGAATTTGTCGAACCAGCAGCTTGGTGTTAGGAGAGAATGGGACTCTATTGTGGTAGCCCTGGTGGTTGGGTTTGTTAAAGTTGGGGCTGAACAGAGAAGAGAAACTGTTAAACAATTCAATGAGGATGGTAAACCTACCACTGTCAAAAGGTGCTTAACTGCTGGGTTTAAAGGCAGCATATGACATCTATTTGTATATTACAGGAGAGAGAAAAAGTGTCTTACTTTTCAAACCAAGGTTTCTTGGAGGGGAGGCCTCCATCATGGGAGACTGGCGGTCTCTTCCTCGAATCAGATTCCATAACGATCCTCATGCTGTTGTTTGGGATCTTGTCTGGTGAGAAGCAAACACCGACAGGTCAGTTATCAGACTACAGCACACAGAGTAGTGCAAAATTCTGTGAATATTCAAGGTGGAAACTTTCCATGGGAATTAAAAAAGGGGAATTTATGGAAAATAGCGGGCAAGCAAAAACTAGCTGAAGGTTATAAACTGTGTACTTTACTTTAGGTTACCATCTGCTGGTTAACGGAAATATCATTAAAATATAAAATATATTCTCTCCAGTAATTCAATCAAATCGAATTAAATCGAAAGCAGGTAGTCCTTTGGCTCAGACAGTGCAGCAGTGTTGGAGGCAGTGTGGGCTGTACATGTGACGAGAGAATGCACGGTCTATGCAGAGGGTTGTCCTTTTACTGAATTCCTATTAAATGGGACGCTGGTAAATAATATGCAGTGCATGGTTACAATTCAATTAACCTATAGGGCACGAGAGCCGGTATCTATTCTATTAATAGAAGATATGCATGTTGTACTGGTACGTTTTATTACAAATTATTAATGAATGAATGAATTAATTAATTAATAATAAAGTCGTACAAATATACTGGCGGAAATATAGGGGAAAGTTGTCTTCAAAAGACAGCATTAAGGCATACATCGTTGCACTCGTTGGAATGTGGCAAATCTGTGGATACACCTTTTTGGCTGCTCCGGGCACCTGTACCCTAATGGTACGGCTAAACCGGTCACGTGTTTAACACACACATCCTCATTTCTATCACTAGTAACGTAATGGCACAGTCAGGCGCGCTATTTTGTTGAAGAAAATATACAGAGACGTCCCATAGTGGCCATAGGCAGACGTGGCCGCGCTGTTGTGTGGATTTTGATGATTTTTGTATTGAAAGTGTGCAAAATTTCCAATATACCGTATTTTCCGCACTATAGGGCGCACTGGATTATAAGGCGCACTGTCAATGAATAGTCTATTTTCGATCTTTTTTCATATATAAGGCGCACCGGACTATAAGGCGCATTAAGCGAAACAAAACAGTCAGATAAGTCAAACTTTATTAAACGTGTTCACAAAAACTCTCAACATTGTTCAAACGTTAATGAGCGTATTCATAATAACTCCCAACCTTGTTCAGTTGTAACACGTAAAAAAACAGTTTGATACCGCTAAATCAAACGCTATCGTATTCACAATAACTCCCAACCTTGTTCAGTTGTAACACGTAAAAAAAACAGTCTGATACCGCTAAATCAAACGTTAGCGTATTCACAATAACTCCCAACCTTGTTCAGTTGTAACACGTAAAATACAACACAATACACTCACTTGCAGCTGCTCTATTCCCATGTTCTACTGCGTGACTGATAGCCTTGAGTTTGAAGTCCGCGTCGTAAGCGCGTCTCTTGACAGGCGCCATTTTGGGGTCCTTATACACACACACACGCTGTAATATTATGGTGAAGCACAGTATGTATCACTCCGCGACGCTCCTGACCACGGTAGCCGTACTATGCGGCGCAGCTTTGTAGTTTACCAAAGTCGTACTAAAACATTTTGACAGAGCGCGTGAGCGCCGTGTACCACACAAAATCGCTTCGAGGTCAGTAAACACAACCAGAATTAATCCATATATAAGGCGCTCCGGATTATAAGGCGCACTGTCGTTTTTTGAGAAAATTAAAGGCTTTTAAGTGCGCCTTATAGTCCGGAAAATACGGTAACTAAAGCTCAAGTTCCCTTGGAAATGTTCCTACAGTTTGCAACCCTAAGCACACCATTCAAAAAGAGATCATAACTCAAGGGCAAGCCTTTGTGACGCAGCAACAGACCATCACATCATGAAGCACTAAGCATGCTAATGGTAGGATGCACGTACATGCATGTCTTAAGACAATCTATTCAAAGCTCAAATGGTTCAGTTCATGTGAACAATACCTCTCGGTGAATGGTCCACCTCTCCCATTGTGAGGCCTATCAGGTTGGGTCTCTGGGCATTGACCCGATGGCGGTAGATCGGCCTGGAGGTATTGGTTATGCTGGGAGCCTCAGGATTGTACACATCTGTCTCATAGTTGTCTGGTCAACAGAGAGAAGATACTTTAACTCACATAACAGCAAAGTAAGGTACAGTAACAACGCTATTATATTCAAAATGCCATTTGTAACTTCAAAAAGACACACAACCATTACCGGAGGGGAAGCGTGGCACTGCGGCCTGGGGAAGTGAGGAGCGCATCCCAGAAGTGACAATGGTGGGAACAGAGCTGGTCATGGAATTGGGAGGAGCGTCCATGCCCGACGGTTGCAGAGGAGGAAGCGGAGGAGGTGGACCTGTATCAGAAAGAATTTAACAAAATGTTATAGAATGAGAAATTCAAGCAAAACACCGAGTGGTCAAACTAAATTTGTAAATCTGACCTGTGCTGAACTGGTTAAAAACAACGTCATTAATTATTATTTATTATAATGATTATAATAACAAAACTCACCATAAAAAAAAATTGAAAGCATGGAAGAAGTGTTTGTTTTGCTATTTTTTTTATTTAGTCAATGAAAAATGTTTTGTTAGTTTTTATTATATTATTTAGTCAACCTCATCCTGTGTTTTTTTTAAGTCAAGTTTAAGTTGACTAAAAGTTTGGGCATTTTATTCTAATGTTAGTCAAATAAAAACTTTTTTGTCTCGTTTTAGTCAATAAAAACTGTTGACATTTAAGTATTTTTTAGTCATCATTGAACATTTAAATTAATCTAGTCTAGCCAAAATATCACCTCATTTCTTGTTTGTTGACGAACATTGTAGTCAGTTTTTGTTAACAAAATTAACGCTGCATGGAAGTTTGACATTCCATGCTAAAAGATATTGCAAACCTGTTGGTTATTACCCATCTACCTACACCATTCAGACAAATGTCTGAATCCCTACCTGCAACAGGCGGAAGGCTGGGAGGGAGGGCGCCTGGTGGGGGAACAGGGGGCCGCAGGTTCACAGGTGGGGGGTTCATGAGAGGTGGTGGTGGTGGGAGGCCTGGGGGCGGTGGTGGGTCCACACCTGGGATTGGTGGAGGTTGGAAGGGCAGCATATTGGGCAAATTGACATCCTCCACTACAACTGGGTCACTTCCATGGTCGAAAGGACACATGTCCCCTCTCATGCAGAAGCCCTTTTCTGGAAAAGATGGCAGACAGTTATAGAACATCAAACACACAGAACTTTGTCAATAAAAAATAAATAAAAAACACTTTTAATGGAAAAGGGTTTAAATCAGCTTTCTTTACCATCATAGTCACGGCAACGCTTCCTCTGTTGAGGGGGTGGGCCCCTATTAAAAAGGCCACGATCAACAGGATGCCCAGGGCGGAAGTCTGACCAACTCTCAGTGGTGTTGTTGCTATGGTGATGTGTTGGGGCGATGACTGTAATGGTGCTGCTCAGTGTTGGCACGGGGAAGTGTGAAGTGGTTGCAGTGGGCACCAGGACTGCTGGGGTGTAGCTGTCACCACCCTCTGGCCTGTCCACTCGCTCAAGATCAAACTTCAACTTTCCAGAATCACGTTCTGTGAATATACAAAAATCCACCGTCACTATGGCATGTATATCAGTGAGAAACTAGACTTACACATTCCAAAATATGTAATCTTGTTTACATTGTTTTATCTTCTGTTGATCCTTTTCTCAATATCCAGTCATTGTTTGTCTTTGTTGTCTACTAATCATTAGCTGTCTGGAATACCATCACTACTCGAATAGGTCAGTTCCAAATGTGCAGGTCAATGCTGATAAGTCATCATATACATACAGGAAGTAATTCATAAAGGTTATATACAAATTCATAAACCAACAGTTAAATTAATGCTAAAAGGAAAACCCAATACACATCTATAATAAATTCAACACATTTCTGGAGACCATGAGATAATCGTTGCGGTTAGGGTTCTGGTTAGGTGTTATCTAAATGAAGACACTTAAAAAAAAAAAAAATGTCAGCAGCAAACAGGATCATAGTTCAAATGTAGTGAATTTTGAGCTGACTGCAAGATGTAAAAGATTGGCGTTTCAAAACCCAGGTTTTGGGAGTCATTGCTCTCTCCATGGAAAACAATGGCTCAAAGTGATCTTGCTGGTGATCATGTGTAGACAACCGTAGATCAATTAAGATCAGGTTCTTACCTCTACTCCTGCTTTTAGACCGGGTTCTGCTGTGTGACCGGCTCCTGCTGCGATCTCGATCCCTTTCTCTGTCCCTTTCTCTGTCCCTGTCTCTCTCTCTGTCACGGTCTCGGAGGCGATCCTTGCTCCAACTCCGGCTGCGGCTACGACTGTAACTGCGACTGCGGCCTCTTCTGCGATTGTAGCGGTCTCTGTACGAGTCCCTCCTTGTTGGGATGCGGTCATATTCCCTCTTCCTTGAGCGGTCATCTCTCTTGCGATCATCTCCTCTCCTAAACGTTCGGTTAAACAAAGACATGACAATTAGAGAAAAGTGAATTGACAAGTAGACAGAAAGTTGAAACAGGCAGTTGCACAAACCTGATATCTCTGCTGTAACGAGAGCTTGATTGCGGTGGGCTGTGATTCACTCGCCGAGGAAACTTCTTCTCCCGTTCGTCTTCCCGGTTTGTCTGAACACAGGAAAAGTAAACTTTGAATAAATACTGTCCATCTTACATGAGAGGTCCTACATATTGTTTGGTACTGTCAAGTGCATATGTGATGGTACAACAGTATTCTTCAAATAGTTTCACTGTCAGTAATACCTCGTCTTTTTTCTGCTCATCTTTCTCAACTTTTATCAGAGAGGATGGCTGCTCTGTCTGTGGGAGGTAGTTTTTGTTGTCAATGGCTTCAAACAGCTTGTCCACAAATGGCTGTGTCTCTGAATGAAGGTAAGGTAATAGTGCAAATGAAAAAAATATGTATTAGATTAAACAAAGATAAACAAAAACACACGGATCACGTGAGAAATTAAACAAAGCTTGCAATGTACAGGAAGCGGGGAAATAAATTACCTTTCTGGAGAAATACATCCAACTGGTCTATACAAAGGGCTTTAAGTTCCTTTTCACTTTTGTCTTTCTTCACCAAAGCAACAACATACTTGGCGAGGGCAGAAGGGTCTGCATCACAGCTGGAATTGTGAAAAGAAAAACCCATAAGACAAACGAATATCGCAAAAAATAATATGTCAATGACATATGGCCTTTAGACTACAACGTTATTGATAATTAATGACATCCTAACACTTGGGTGTACTGTGTGTATTTCTAACATTAGCTTGTGTAACTCAGACTGAGCTAGAGTGGCTAAAGCTGAGTTGAGGAAACAGCTGTGTCGCTAACGTTACTTACATGGGCTCGAGGGTTTCAGACAGCCATGTTTTCAAGGCATCAAGGTTTTCAATGATCATTTTAGATCCAGCCGAGCTTCCCCTCCACCGCGGCCAGAGTTAATGCTAGCTGGGGCGACGTTGCTTATATGTTTAAAAGGATAGCCGACATTAGCTTGTGAAACTAGCCACTTCAGTTAACTTAGCTGAACAGCCGCGTTAACGTTGGCTAGCTTAGCTACGCTAGCATGCGTCTTTCCAGGCCACAAACGTGCTGCACGATTCCTCGACTCTTGTAATGTATTTATAATGGAAATGCAGACGGGGCGAGCATATTATTTCTCAACCTCCAATCAGCTAACCCTAAAGATGGTATATTATTTGTATCCGTTAAACTTAATTGAGCACCCACGCTTAACTTGCTACTTTATCCCCTCTCACAGGCTAAAATGCCATGGCGACTATTTACTTCCGCTTGTGTTCTCGTTGGCAAAATATCGCGAGATGGAGAGATGTGCTGCCTTTAAAATAAAAAACATAAGATACATATAATATAATACAATATAACATTTAACAAAAACATTTTTTTAATATAAATATAGATATATAAATATTACAATAAAGGGCATATATCAAAACAATAAGAAACGAGATATTTCACACATACCTGACCTATGGTATGTAGGAAATATACCTCCTAAATTTCCCTCAGGATCAATAAACTATCTATCTATCTATCTATCTATCTATCTATCTATCTATCTATCT
>CALSBV010012174.1:10295400-10305717 GCA_943590825.1 Bovichtus diacanthus | reverse complement strand
CACACACACACACACACACACACACACACACACACACACACACACACCGTGTCGACCCCAGCCAGTAGCATCTCCGTTAAATTAGCGTAGATCTCCTCCATGCTCATCTCCTTGGTAATGAGCATGTGTGTGAGCAGCCCCCCCTTCACCTCCTCTCCCCGCTGCAGCTGGGCCTTAATCTCTGAGAGTTTCTTATCAACGTGAATACGGCCTGGAATCAGACAGAGACAAAGAATGTGGGATGAATGGAGAGGGGAAGGAAGGGGAGGGGAAGGAAGGTAGTGAAGGAATTGAAAAGAAAGGAACAGGTTATGTCACAGAGGGACCCTATACTCCCACAATCCCATGGTAGAGCAGTGAGATTTATATGCAAATCAACATTCCTTTCTATTGATGCCCAGCTTCCATACAAAAAAGTTTGCAAATGGTTCATCAGACTTAAGCTGTAGTGTTTTGTGTTTTAAAAAGTACCACAGAGGGATTATCCAACATGTTTACACATCGAAAACTATTTATAATTATCTTTGGAGAAAGCCATTCTGAAAACACAAAAGTGGTACCTCAGGTCGTGCATCTCTCTGCCCCAATAGTTTTTTTGATAATGCAAAAATATATTTTTATGTGCCTTTTAAAATATCCAACAGCTTCTTTAAAAGCCCTTCTGGCAATTAAGAAAAAAACCCAAAGCAAATCTTAAAAGGAGCATTACACTTCTCCGACTAATTTTACCATGGGGAGGATGTGAAAACAGCTGTAAAATGTCTTCTGTTGCTCTGGGGAAGCTTGGTCAAGTCTGAAAAAACAACTCTGGATGACGGCTTTTAGAGTTATCTCGGCCAGAAATTCATAGCAGAGCCTCCAAAGCATCCAGCGTTTTTGGAGCTTGACCCTTACTAGGGACTATAAATCTCTAAATAAGATGTCTCTGCCTCCTCTGCTTCAATTCTCTTCCCTTTTTGGTCATGGAGTACTATATTGAAGGAATACCCTTTTAATATGAAAGTACTGTAGTTACTGCAGGCAGCTAGATCACTGGAACATGCATACTAAAAAGTATTTATGTGCCCCCTGTGGTAAAAAGAAAATACAACACTTACTGAATCTGAAGAGGCCATCCCAGGAGAGACAGAACTCCTCCCATGGTTTGGGGATGACAGGTCGGAGCCACTTGGGGATCGCCCCGGCATACATGGTTGTCTTGAAGGAGCTGAACATGAGGTGCAGCGCGCTGATGTAGTCTTGGGTTTCCTGGGGAATCTGGTTTTCCAAACAGCCTAGTCGGGACTCGTACAAAATGGCTGCCACACCTGTAGAGACGAAGGCAGGGAAGAGGGACTCATTTTTTCTGTGCAGCTGGAAAGCTGCGACAAGGATTCCTTACCCCTCACTTGTTTCTAGATTTGAGTGTAACTGGAATGTAACACAGGTGCATCACAATGTGGCGAATTTAAGCGTGAGAGGATTGTATACAACGTGGTTTGTGCGTTACTTTTTCATGTCCATTTTACCTCCGCTATCACCTCTTCCTGCCCACCTTTTGTTTTGTCCTCTGTGATGCTCACTGATCTCACCTCCCCCCTCAACCTTTTCAAAAACACTTTGAATTTATTCACAAACAACCCTTATTGGATTTTTACCAACCTTCCATGGCATATTTGAAGAAGAGGTCATTAACATTGAGGACAGTCGCTCCGTCAAACTGCTGGCTGCGCAGGATACCAACTCTGTTGATGAGGTCATCTACCACTTGGTTCACATCGTCAGAGAAGACTGCTACGTCACGGGGACGCATGATGAGCTGCCTGAGCACGCTCCGCATCTTCAGCCAGTCTTCGCCCTCCCTGGAGAACAGGACACAAGAGACACAAGGGTGCAATGTTGGCATTGGGGAATTTAATGCAAAACATTCCCAGACCTATAGAGGAAACCGCCTTATTGTTTTATTCATGAAAAATGACAGTGGTGAAGCTGTTGAGAACTGAAAGTATTTATGCCAAATTAGTTTATAAATACATAGCAGACTATTGAGAAGTAAAAGTGCATGAATACTAGAAGTGAGCTAACCCTGAAAATGTAGCCCAGACACCAAGTTTTGTGCTGTGCCCATATACACATACGGAAACCAAAGTGATTATCCCGGTGACCTCAAAGTCATTCATTTCAGTAGGTCGTTGTCCAGACTCAAAGATCAAAAGGTTGAAGGGGGACTCACGCTGAAATGAGGCCAGTGGAACGACCTCTCATGTCTCTGTACTCCTTCCAGGACTCCATGTTCGCTCTCTGAGGGGCCACGCCCTCTGCCCTCAGCACCTCAGCCACCAGGTCACGGTGCGCCACAGAGACCACCAGCTGGGGCCCAAAACGGGATTTGAAGATTTTTCCATACTTCTTCCTGTGCTCCATCTATAAAGCAGAGGTGACAGAAGTAAATGATCAGTCACGTGTATACCGTTAGGAGAAAATTAGAAGAAAAATCCAGGACTCATTTCTGACAGATTGACATATTCTTTATACAATTAAAATGTAATGTAATGTTGCATGTGTATTATAATAAATAATGCACCTAGAACACTTCAAGATATTTTGACTGTTTGCATGAGAAGTGATGAGCATCCCAATGCTAATAAATATATATATATATATATATATATTCATGAAGTGGGATAAATGTTCAATTGTAAGTCAAAGTCACATTTCACAAGTGCTTTTATTAAAACAGATATCATATATGACATGGTTAAGCTACATTTCAGACATTAATTGAGGACGGCTTTAAATTCAATACATTCTACAATATAATCATGCAACAATTTGTTGTTCTGGATTACTCATCTAAAGTGATATTGTGTAATTAATGTTACTTTGTTTAAAACAGACCAGACCTAGGATTGCATCGTATGAAAATAAAGAACAAGCCCACAGCCTCAGATGATGGTCTGAGGAGCTGCTGCATTTATTCATATACAAACTGAAACCTACACTGTACATTTACTACCACTCGACAACTTTACTGCCATTTTCTCTTCTGCTCAATCCCCAACCCTAATCTAGGTGAAAGTATAAGTAGGTAGAGAAAAGCCTGAAAATATCCAGAGCGTGTGTGTACATGTTTGTCTGTGTGTCAAACTGCATTATTTAGCTTATGTCAATCAGCTGTCCGTCTAGCAGCATTCAAAGGTTTCCATAGTGATGCTGACTGCTCACTGACTCTCGGGTGAAACACAATCTCATAGAGAAGGAATTGAATCGCATCTCTCACAGTCCTGCTTCCCAGTCATACTCGTATTGGTAAAATGTCTTGCCACGAGAGATAAAGACCCCCCGATGAACACGGTTTGTTTTGTGTTTGTAGTGCCATAATTTGACCAAGGGGTACTGTTTGCAGTCTTCCAAAGATGTTTGGTCTCAGTTAACATGGGGCAGGTGGTTGTGAGTTTTTGTTTCTCTTTCAGGCTTCTATGGCCAAATGTGTATGTCTGTTTGCTTCAACAGTGACATTGTCTGAATGAGCACAAATTACCCTACATTTAGACACAAAATGATGTATGAAGGGTGAAAATTGGGAGCAAGTTTCCCAAAAAAAAAACTAAATATTTGAATATTTTAAAGCTCCTCTCCACTCTAGCTGCAATGTCATTAACACTAGCCCTGAACATTCCATCCAATACACACCCATTATAACATCTAAACGGTCTGAACATTTTTGCAAAACGTAAACTCCGATTTCGTGATAACAGTTTGAGCTGTCAAAATACCTATTAAGTCCAATTAAGTCTTGTTTCTAAGTTTAAGTATGCTCAATTGGCATGGCCCCAAAGAGGGGAGGTTTTGAGCTCTGTTTGAGTCGATTTAACATGGTTTCCTAAGGAGAAAATAATAAGGAGAATAAGTTCAAGTATGCCGGATAATAGACTGTGTGTGGCTCTGCCAGACAAAGAATAACAAAGATTTGGATATCAGTTGCTGCTGAATCAGCGTTCAGCGTTGTTTCATTGGATTAAATTAGATCAAAGGATTAGGGTAAAGAAATGGTATGCATTTCATCAGATTAGTGTTTCAAGACAGCCATACCAGTGGTGTCTCAAGGTCTCGTGTAGAACCAGTCTGTAACAATGGCGTTATTTTACCTCTACAACTGCATCCATACAATCAAAATGTACAGTCAGTTATTAACAAAAAGCCTACTATTAGTGCTGAAACTCTGAGAGCCGGACAAAATAACACTGCCATGTTATAGTCTTTACGTGTGGTGTCGGCCTATAGTTTATGTTACCCCTCCGTGTGTTTATTGTGGCACTTGCGTTAACTGGGGGCTGTACAGTCTGTGTAACGTTACGTTAATTTGTTTATTATACTAAATCCAAAGTGGCAGAAACGAGTGAACGAACTGCACCTTTGTCCCATCCTCCTAGTGGCACTTGCAGCAACTCGAGTGCTAACTGCTAACTGAAGCTACGTCCATCTAGCGGGGCTGCGCACTGCTCTACACCTGGCGAAACATCTTCCCGTCAGCTGTGAGGACAGGGCAAGGGTGCTAGTCATTTTCTCGTTTCTGCAACATTGAATTTAATCCAACAAACTAAGATATCTCTGCAACACAATACATACAGTATATGTCTATTACTTGTCCTGATAAAGAGTACACTGCATCGAGTGGGTATCAAAGCAGGTACTCATTATGTGTTCCTGGCCGCAACAGTCTGTAATCCAGAATATTTATGTTTTATTCATTAGCTTCCGCCACAGCTAAACATCATGATAGTTGAATGGTTTCCGTAGCTGAAAATATGCAGAAGTAGTTAGAATTAAAAAAAATTATAATAATACATTGGAAGACTAAAGATTAGGATAAGGATAAGCTGCATACTTGAATGCTGCTGAATCAGTATTCACACTCATAAGTATGATGGATTATAGGCAGTGTGTGCCAGGCACACAGAATAATAATAAGTATGCCAGTTTATAGAAACTGTATGTCTTCGCCAGGCTCACCGAATAAACCTTTTTTATCCGATTAAGGCGGATCAAATAATTAGGGCAAAGTAATGGAATTCATTTCAGCAGATTTGTGTTGTAAAACATCAATGCCATGCATTGTGTTAAATTTCAACACAAAATAGATTTAGGGTTTATAAATATTTACTTGTCCTAATGAGTTCAGTGCATGGAGTGAGTAACATAACAAGTACTTATTCGGATAATTATTTATACTGATTATAGACTGTGTGCCTGGCAAAGCACATCTAGAGTCTGACATCTTAAAAAAGGGACAGTTTACCCCAAAATCAAAAATACATATTTTTACTCTTACCTGTAGTGCTATTAATTGTTTTAGATTGTTTTGGTGGAAATTGCCAGATCTTGGCAATGTCTCTTTCCAGAAATCTAGTTACTCAAAATAATCCACAGACCTTGTTGTGAGCGGTTTCATATAGGAACTACTTTGTTCTTGTTCTTGCTATTTGAATTAGAAACAATTCATGCATAACAGGTTTAAAACCAAATGGGATGGAAACAAAAATAACATTATATGCAGATGATACAACTTTTTTTCTGCAGCCTGAAAAAGTATTATCAGAGGCCCTGATATTTGATTTAAATATTTTTTCTGAATTACCTGGATTAATGTCAAATTTTTAGAAACGCACCATTATGCAAATAATATGCAAACTATTATACCATTAAGAGGTACCGATTTCAATTTACAATGCTCTGCTCCAGTCAAGTGGGGTAATAGCTTGGTAGATGTTTTGGGAATTCATATTCCAGATAATCTAAAAGATATAGTTAAGATAAATTATGGATGAAAAATTGACAAGAAGGTGAAACATTTTTACAAATTTGGAGAGGGGAGATTCTGTCATTACAAGAAAAGATTACATTGATTAATACTCTCGTAATTCCTCAATTTATTTATTTCGCTCTTAATGCCACTTCCCTCCCCAGAAGCATCCTTTTTAAAAGCATTGAAAACTTTTTTTTTTTCTAATTTTTTTTTACATTTCTTTGGAATAATAAACCCCACAAGATTAAAAGGTAATACATTTAAAACTTTTGAATTAAATCTAAATAATTGTGCAGCAATAAATTAATCCCTTAAAGCATCATGGATTAATAAAATGTACTATAACAATCTCTGGAGAATAAATCAAAATGTATCTTCGGTGTACATACTTTTTGACAGCAAACGGTTCCCCATTTTGTTTTATTGAAATCTCACAACTTTGAAAGGTTATTTAAAAAAAAGAAAACTAGCAATTCTCTCACGCTTTTTTAAAGATGCATTGAAAGCTTGGTTGAGTCTCCAGTATTACCCTCAAGACACCCCAGATGATATCCAAAATCAAGTAATATGGTTGAATTCAGAAGTATGTCGATGGGAGGCCCTTCTTATGGGTAACACTTAAGAGAAATGAACTGTCTTTATAAATGATACACTAGATAGCACAAGGGATTTCCTTGCATACCATCAATGTTGCTGTATGAATGGGCAGATATGCAATACTTTGCATTTCAACCAGCTGCTTTCAGCTACTAACCGGAAACTGAAAAAAATAATAAAAAAGTGGCTATAGAAATAAAATAAGCCTGAATATGATTTATCATTTAAGTTTACAAAGCAAAGGCCGTACTGCTTTCCTTGATGTGGTTTGTGCCATCTGGGAAGATGAACTTAATATTTTGATACCTTGGGGGAAAAAAAATTCAGAACAATTTACAAAACAACAATTGATTCCCAATCTAATTGAAGATATTCCACAAGATTACCGCTACTAAAAAACAACTTACCGTAATCTTTTTAACATTGAAAAATCATCATTATGTACATTCTGTAATGAGGAAGAGGAAGACCAGTTGCATTTGTTTTTCTATTGTCCATATGTTGCAAGTTCCAAAGTATCCAAAACTGGCTAAGGCCTCTCAATATTTATTTTATATTTAGACCGTTGAACATTTTGTTGGGGGTTCTGGATGAAAATGGTCCACAGATAATAGAATTACTCTGTTATACATTTAAAGTTCAAATCAAGAAGTAATCTGAATTTAAGGTTTCTGAAGAATACATTGAGAAGAAATGATTGCAAGGTGGCACAACACAACATGAAATGGGAAAGAATGTGCTCTTGTGAAGAGTGGGACTATGTGGAACAGTAACCATGCTCTGCATGTCATGTGTATGTTTTTGGTTCTGGAGTATATTGGACTGTCAACCTAGTTATTTGAAATGTTGAGGGGATCCTATGAATTATGTTTTGTCTTTATTTTGTAATCTTTTTTGTGAGCTTGTATTGTCATCTCACCATACTGTTGTGTCTGTTATGTGCATGTCTTGCCTGTACTAAATAAATAAAAAGTTTCAGGCACACGGTCTAAACTACAACATTTCTTGCGAAATGTTGTAGTTTTGCATGTTATGTTTTGTAAGTGTTATTTATTCATGCTGACTGACACCTAGGTTTGGTTAATTTGCTAATTTCCTACTTTAAGATTTCCTCCGATACTAAAGCACAAGATTATCTGCTGCATCTTGTGGACAGAAAGTGTCTCAATGTAACTTACTTGAAGACTATTGCAAACACTATTGCAGAATATATAGACTATTTGCAATTGGTGGGAAACACAAAGACATTATTTAATCTGTCAACAAAAAAAAAACGAGAAAAGGATCAAAGAGAGGCATAAAATATGGACACCTTTACCTGGATTTCATGAATTCTGCTGAACCCGTCTTTCCAGAAGAACTCGATCAAGTTGGACATGGTGCTGGGTCCAGGCATCTCCTTCAGGGTCATGATTCGGGGTTTCTCGCCGACATTCGCCGGTGAGATCATACTTTCAGGCATTGCCTCGTCCCGAGCCGCTGAGATCCCAAAAGCATCGCTGGCTGCTGACTTGTGCAAGGCGCGGCAGATGAATAACAGCTGCTTATTTAGCCGGTCGCCTTGAAAATTCTTCCAGCATGCCGTTGTAAAATGCAGCATTGCCATTATTTCGATACTTTTGGCTTTTCCGTACGCAAAAAAAAAAAAAAAAAGTATGATTGAGTCTTTTGCAAGTCTTCAAGCGGCCGAGATCACATCTGCAAATGCATGCTCATGGCACATGTAAACGCAGTCCCCCTATGTGGTAATGAAATGTTAGATTGTATTGTATTAGGGAACGTTTTTAAGGAGTTGCTTGTATAACCTACACATACCAGAAGCGGAAAAGAGGATTGGATGTTCGCTTCAAAAGAAGGGAGGGATAAGTCTGTATTCGGGTGTGGGCGTTTCCCCCCAAAAAAAGGCTGTTGTGTTCATTCTTTCATTGGGGAATGAGTGCGTTACAACGTGCCAAAAAACTTACATAACGCGAATCAATCATCCTGTGCGCACGCGCACACTCCACCTCAGGCATATATACACACTTACACGCACACATTTATGACCATCTTCTTAGAAGAAGACAATCACAAGTTACTCACTAACCATACATGTAGGTATTGATGTCGCTTTTGTATACGTCTTCAGACAGTAGTAGCTCAGCCCGTAGGAACTTGGCTTGGGAACCAGAAGTGCGGAGTGTGGATATTTAGCCTTCTAGGTGCCCTTGAGCAAGGCACCGAACCCCCACACTGCTCCCCGGGCACTGTATTGTAGATCCTCATACTAGAATTGGTTAAATGCAGAGTCTAAAGTGTGTGTTGTGTCCATGTGTGACAATTAAAAGTTGATTTGAAAGAAGCAGAGGGAGAAGGCCCCCAACCCCTCACCCCTCTCTATGCCAAGTTTTGCCTATAGACAGTGTGGGCCTTCGCCAGGCATGTGGAATTAAGGCAGATTGAATAATTAAGTATAAATAATGGAATGCATTTCAGCAGATTATTGTTTTAAATCATCACAAAACCAAAACAAAATAGACTAAGTGATTCTAAGTAGCTATTTACTTGACCTGATTAAGAGTTCACTGCATAGTGAGTAGGTTACAAAACAGGTACTTATTTGGATTATTATTTAACTGATCATACTCATTTCTTCCGCCATCATTTCCGCCGTGCTACTAGTTACGCAGGGTCGACACGAAATACACAAGAAACAATTTTCGAGTGAGCGAGAATCGATGGCTATGAATTTTCACGAAAATCCCGAAAGCCTGAAGCTCATAGAAGCCCAAGATGTATACGTGTAACATTTCTCCTGAAGATAAACGGTAGTTGGCACTTCAGCAAATATAAAATATTTGCACATTAGTCATGTCTCGGTCTAAGAAAGTTCTCATGCCAAGATTTTGAGGTGAAGGTTTAAACCCTAAACTCATTTCGGCTGTTGAATTTATGATAACTATTATCGCCTTCTGTAAGATAAAAAATCCCTGAGCTAAATCATCTACTTATGACTATCTTCTTAGAAGAAGCCAATCACAAGTCACTCACTAACCATGCACATATTTTACCACACTCCATGTTACTGTGTTGTTTTTGTAATATCTTGCTAGCTGCTTGTCAGCAGGTCAGTCCAGACCACGTCTGGAGTGTGGATATTTAGCCTCCTAGGTGCCCTTGTGCAAGGAACTCAAACCCCCACACGGCTCCCCGGGCGCTGTGTAGAGGCTGCCCACTGCTTCTGATTCTAGGATGGGTTAAATCCACATTTCACTGTGTTTGTGTGCTGTGTACATGTGTGACAATTAATAGTTGTTTTGAATTTTCCATTCCATCACCCCCCCCCAAATGGAATGCATTTCAGCAGATTATTGTTGTAAGCCATTAATGCCATGCATTTGTGTCACGTTTCAACACAAGCTACACAGTGATTATAAGTAATTACTTGACCTGATCAAGAGTTCAGAGTGAGTTACAAAACAGGAGCTTATTCAGATTACATATTTTTTTTAAATTTATGATACTTATTTCTCCATCTTTCGCCATTATTTCCGCCGTGCAACTAGTTGCGCAGGGTCAGCACAAAATGCACAAGAAACAACTAGAAACGTGCCGAGTGATCGGGGATCGATGGCTGTGAATTTTGCAGAGATTTGCATAGCTGTTATCACTTAAGTCCTGAAAGCCTGACGCTCATAGAAGCCCAAGATGCAACATTTCTCTTGAAGCTTTCCAAAAGATAAATGGTAGTTTATGTACAATATAGACATTATTCATGTCTCTGTCTAAGAAAGTTCTCATACCAGGCTAAACTTTTGGTTTTGATCTTGACTTTTGAGGTGAAGGTTTAAACCCTAAACTCATTTCGGCTGTTGAATTTATGATAACTTTTATCGCCTTCTGTAGGATAAAAATCCCTGAGCTAAATCATCTACTTATGACTATCTTCTTAGAAG